>JAYKQN010000010.1:9165000-9465000 GCA_036785175.1 Eupleurogrammus muticus | reverse complement strand
GTGTTCCTCAAGATGTGCACAGCTCATGGCATTGGATTTAACATAAAGGTAAAAATGTCCAACTTTCTAAAATCTCTACCTCTTCATTAGTTGTAGAGCATTGATTTAACCTGCACAAGCAGATGATGGAGCTTGTCCTTTGACAGTTTGTCTGTCTGTAATTTTTAAAATGCAGAAGAAGCGAGGAACAGTCTTTGCTCTTTATGACAGCAGAGAACGATCCAGTATTGGAATGATGTAAGTATTTCTTACTCTGTTATACTAATAAATGTATATAACAGGTATCATTCAAATTGTTGTTGACTCACAGGACAGAGAATTTTGTTTGCTTTAGCTCTATTCATTTGTCTCTCTCTCTCTCTCTCTCTCTCTCTCACTCTCTCTGAGAATGGACATGGAAAAAACAATAGAGGATTAAGTGGATGAAAGCCTTGTTCAAAGAGAAGGGACAATTCTTCTAGAGGATTAAGATGCCACTACTGGCTTTGTAAATGTTGTAATAAACTCTAGAAGTTGTTAAGAAGAGGGTTATTTAACATATTTATCACACAAATCCTTTAGCCTGCACAGTGCTGTAACAGTTAAATCAAGCTGTACTCATCCCCCTAAAGGCCGAGGTGTTGTTTGCTGAAAGTTTCATTTAACCACAACCATCAGTTGAACAAGGTGATTGTACGTTAGCTGGCAACATGGGGATCATTAGTAAACTCATTTGTTTGGTGTGTTGTTAATAGAACGGTCGCGGAAGATCTCCAGGGAGCCCTCGTGACCTTTGCTCAGAACCTGTCAGTCATTCATCAGGAAATATCATCCCCTAAAATGCAAGGAGAAACCAATTTCAAGGTACCATGTTAATGACTTAATGATTTCACCTTATCTCTCATCTACGCCTTGAAACGTGTATATTCGGTTAGGTAGCGGTCAGCTAGTGTTCTAAAGAAAACCCAGTTAAAATGTAATAATGATGTGAAGCTGTATAAACAAAAATAAAGGTAAAACTTGTGGAACAATGCTGTGTAATGATTTTAACTTTCCACTTTTCTTTCGCCCATTTTCAGGAGCTGATCAAGGACATTGAAGATGTACTGCAGATGACTGTTCAGAACAAGCTGCAAGCAGTGAAGGATAAAGCTGCTGCTTAGACAGACGATTCAATGGTTCACATGTCTTACTCCTACCAATTTAGGTCGTCATGACTATGCTAGGTTTAATGTCAATTTACATAGGAAATCTTGAACCCTAGAGATAGATCAATGTGGATTTCTGGCAAAATAAAAGTCCTGAAAATTATAATTAGTCGGTCATTAACCTTTATGAATAGTGATTTGTCTATTTGAACAGTTAAACGTGTACCATTAACTATACTCTTGGTAATTTCAGCAGAGAATCAGTAGGCTTCTTTCAAGAGTTCATGAGTTATTCATGCATTTACATCATATAAAGCAGTTTGTGGTTAACAGATTATAAATTCTTATAGTACTGTAGTAGTCTTTGCATGTTGATTTGGTGCAGATGCTTACATGTGTATTTTGAATATAATGTTTGATAATACAAGATGTGGTGCACTGCAGCTATGAACCTGTTGCCATACATCACACCTGCAGGTGATGGGAAAGTGATTGATGCTGGTTGTGTTTGGATTTTTACAGGATCTTCTGTACATGGCTAATAATTATTTCCTAATCATAGTGTATATTGTGAAATATAATTCAATCTTAAAAAAAACAGATTGCAGTTATGCAGTTAAGACCAGGCTTATTTGGTTGTGTTTTTTTTGCTTGTTCACAATCATTACCAACTTAGCTTAGACAAACATACTGTATCCTGAAATAGAAATTTAATTGCTGTCATCTACATGATTAATGAATATTGTCCAGTAAAATAACATGAAAGAAAGAAGCTATGTATACATAGCCAAATATATATGAGAGGAGCCTAATTTTATAAAACTTAATGTGGAATGTGTGAAATGGTTTAGAGCTGTGGTTAAAACAAAGTTCAAATATAAATCAGTTTTAAAAAGATGTAGCAGTGGTGATATTTTATTAAAACCGAGTCAACCCAGGATTGGGATATCTGTTTATTACGATGTATTAGGATGTATATAGAATGTATAAAGTATATACGAGCTCACAATCTGCAGTTAAAAAGAGAGTAGGAACAAATGAGTGTTTTAAGTTTTTCTTAATTTTTTTTCTCTGGTTTCTTCATTGCTTTCGTTCATCATTAGAGGAACCACTGAGCAACGCTTCGTTTCCAGCCGGACGACTACAGCAGGAGCACCAGGTCAGAGATGCTACAAACATTACAGCACGTTATCGCTCACACCAGTGGATAGTTGCACTTATCACACGTCTCTCCCTGCGCCATAGCCGTATAAAATCCACTGTATGCATACATGTGTGTGGTAATAACTCCAGCAGAGTGTAAATGAAGAGGTCACAAACCGGACTGTTGGCTAACATTAGCTTAGCTACACCTGGCTAGCTCGCTCACTTTTGCTTTGAAGGACGAAGCTAAACCGTCACATGTCGACTGAAAAGTCCCCGTACGATCCACGGAAGGCCCGTCGCGGCTAACTTTAATTCACGTCCCGTCATGAAAGAGTTTGTGAGGAGGCTTCACGGCGTGTTGGTGAAGGTCGCCCTGTTTCCCAGCTCCGGCGGCCGGGCGGCGGCGGCGGCTCAGCCCGCCGCCTCCGAGGTGCTGACCCGGCACCTGCTGCAGCGGCGGCTGCCGCCGTGGACCTCCTTCTGTGTCCGCTACTCCGCGGTCCTCAACGACCAGTTCGGACTGTCCAACTTTAACTGGAGGGTGCAGGACGTCAACTACCAGATCCTGAGGACAGGCTGTTTCCCCTTCATTAAATACCACTGCAGCAAAGCACCCGCACAGAACCTGGACTTTGAGGACAAGTTTTTCACCCTTTTGAAGGTTATTAATTTAGGTCAGTATCATAAGTTCATAGCATGTATTACCAGGCTTTAGTAGGATTCCCATCATTCTTAAATTTTAAAACAGGCTCCTCTCCATCATCATCACCAGATCCCTCAAAATGCATTTTAAAGTGATCGCTGTGTAAAAAATGTATTTAAATGTTTATCAGTGATTAAAATAGATATTGTTATAATATTACAACCAGTTTAGAGGCAAAGTATTTTTTGTCATAATTTCACCTCAGCTCAACAGTAAAACATTGTCTGAGGAAAATGTGTTAATGTGTAAAAAAACAACAACTTTTAAAACACTTTTGAAATAAGGATGTAATAAAATGAAAATGTGGTTGTTGTGAGTTTTTTTTTATTTTTTTTTTATAAATATTCCATAGTCTAGAAAAATTTTAGACATGTTTTTCAAAGACCTGTTAAGCAGACATCCAGGCTCCACAACCCTAAACAGTTGACCCTCCAAAGCCATAAACACCATTGCCTTTTTTGTGATTCATTTTGCCTTACTGTTGTCCTTTGCAAACTTTTTTTCTCAAATTTCGAATAATGTTTTTAGATCATCTGTCTGAAAGTTTGTTGTAAACTGGAATTCTATTCTCGCCCTTTAAAATACCTCCACACTGCATTCCATTATTCGGTTACTTAATATATTGTACAATCTTATTATAAAGGCATTTTTGCAAACAAATGACTGCACACACATTTGAATGCACATTTGAATGGAATGTTTTAGTATCCAGGAAAACCTCTTCATGTGTTCCTATGAGCACCTGACTGCTGTTTTAACATGCATTTGAGAAACTGAACGCATCCTTTAATAATTGCTCTGTCCACTCATTTCAGGCATCCCCTGTTTGGCCTATGGGATCGGCTGCTGGATGGTGGTGGGCGCTCAAGAAACGGTCCAGACAAGTGTTGGACCCGTCACAGTCTATTTTGCCTACAAAGAAGAAGAAGGTGCACAATATTAAAGCTCATGAATGACATTTCAACAGAATATCGTGTACCTGCACTTACAGCAGTCAGCCAGGAGATGTTCTGGTGCGCAGCCCCAAGTCGCCATTGTTCCTATTGGCTTGACACACGCAGGTTAATTTCTGCTTAATTATTTAAGATTTAAAGAAGCAATGGAGGAGTCAGTTATGCATGTCATTACTTTGACATACAATACTGTCCGTGTTTATTCAGAAAGCCAAATTTCCATTAAAGTTTAATGAAACGTTTAGGATTTCTCCAAGAATAGACTGTCATGGTGCCTTTTATCTGTAACTTTTTTTTTTTTCTTTTCAGGACTTTGTGAATATTGAATTAAAATCCTGTGCATATGCATATATTGTAAATATATATATATTTGTCTAATAAATAAAGTATAAAGAATGAGAATGTATTCACCTGAAATGCTTTTTTATGCCACTTTTCTCCTCAGGATGAGATGTTGAAGATATGTATTAGTAACTAGAATTTGTCTAGATCAATTAGATACCGTCACAACATTTAGCTTCTTTTTCTGTGACAAATATAGGAATCTAACTGCCCGTGTTCTCATTTATTTAAAGGTAAATTAGTGATCACTCTCCATGCAACACATAGTCAATAGTGTTAGAGAAAAACCAGTGACAAGACAGGTCTGATAAAATAGGTTTTAATTACCAAAGTGTGTCCTCTGCATAGAGACATCTACATGGCTACCTCCAGGCCTTCTGTGGCCTTTGATTTCTAGTAATGTGCTTTGCTGACAGGGCACGCTTACCCCTCCGCTGCCCAGAGTCCTGCTTGACAAACTGCTATATTGATTTCTTCACCCCTCAGCATCGCCTGCTAATAGCATTTATCAGGGACCTCAATTTTCTGGCCTTGGCCTCTTCATTTTAACAACAATGAAACCGAACGAATCATTTCTTGTTGTACATGTAAATCAATGCACCTTTTGACCTTCGTCGCGCAAGAAGGTGACATCGGTCGACAGGGTCCTGGCGATGCCTCCGTGTGTGTGAATTTATTTTTCTTGTATTTTAGATGTGTGTGAGTGTCTGTAAATCTGAACAGTCTGCCTTAATAAACCTTTCACACACAACTGCCTATGACCCCCTTCCCCCAGATATGTAACAAATATTGAATGTCCCTGAATGTAATTTGCACAGCCCCTTAAACTACATCTCAAAAGTACCAGCTCTTCAATATTAGTTTATTTTAGGTGAGCAACATTGCCTTTGTTTTGTGAAATTTCCCAACCTCATACAGAACAGACAAAGTCCTCCCTAACAGAGCATTGACACTGCCGCGCTATCTCTTAATCATACTAATTGCCTTGAACAAGGCACATTTAGACACACATATGGAAATCTGACTCGTCGTATCAGGCTGCACTTTAACCCCCCCCCCCATTCATTTCCAGTCCTTCATCAGGACTGAAAGTGTGCATGGGGAATGCTCAGGCAACCATGTCTTAATTACTCATTGACCCTTTGACCCATGAGCTGCATTGATATCGCCGTTCGGCTAGACGCGATTGTGTGGGGTTGCAGCCGAGCGCGAGCGTTGTGTGTGGCTCTCGCCGGACGATTTGAGTCAGTGAAATCTAAACTGTGGAGCATGTGAGTACATTGTATTTGTTTACAGGGCTTCACCTTTGAGTCACTCTAAACTGCAGGGGAGGGCACCCCTTCAGCTTGGGCCAGAGGCTTAGCGTTACACATCCAAACCTCAGTCCCCGCCGGTATATCTGGACCGCTGTAAAGTTACGAAATATATCCACGTATGTGCTGGGTGATTGATGCCTTTTCATAGCCGCCGTAGCCTCGTTCTGCATTGAAGGAGCTGAATTACCCAATGCACATCCAGCGTGGTAATGAACAATTAATGAATGCCTGTTTTGGCATGTTTAATTGCATGCTCAAACTGGTAATAAGTTTTGTCAAGGTGAAATCTTTAAATACTTGTACTGGCGAGAGTTTAGATAAGTGAAACAAAAGAGCTGAATAAACATTTAATGTTCAACAGTGAAATTGCTAATCATGTTCTTGTAATTATCTTCTAATTAGCTAATAAGTTCTCACTTTCTTCAGCGTTTAAACACACACACACACACACACACACACACACACATAGCGAGTTCATCTCATTGAAATAGTTGATGCGGGCCCGTTCTTAAATCAATTATTTAGAAGGAAAGTCACACTATTTCCTCTCTCTCTGTCATATAGATATATGGCTTGGCAGAAACAATTATTGTGTGAGCAACCCCTGCAGCTAATGCAGGAGAGGTTATCATTATTAAGCCTCCGGAATCGGCCACCAGCGCCGTCTCCGTACTTGCTCCGCGAGCAGCAGGGGTACCCGAGCCATCACTCAGATCACTTTAAGGATCACGCTGGAATTACATCTCAATGCAGAGGTGTCAGCCCGCGATGCCACCACAGTCGCAGCCAAAATGGCACCTTCTGAATTGAAAATGCGAGGCTCATTACTGTTCTTCAAGTGGGAACATCTCCGGGCTGCGGGCACGCTTGTGATCAGATGTGAAGGAGCAAGTATGGTAAAGAAAGACATTGGAAATATTTGTAACTGTTGAAAGGTTTTTCTTTCTTTCAGTAGTTAATAAGTGGTGCCCTTTTGTCGTTTAAAATTGAGTCACCACCTTTTAAGGTGCGGCCTCTCTTTTTTTTTGTAAGCCTACTGAAGCCATTAAGAATCTATTATGTTGTATGTCTTTACCCAAGGGATGACAAGGGGAGCCATAATTCTTTTCTTTACATCCGCCTGTCCTTCTTTATCTGTATGACGGGCTGTATGTGTGTTTGTGTGAGTGAAGGGGGGGGGGGGGTACTATCGTAAAGACTGGGCCTGCTGTGCCAATCAGTGTTGCCCAAGCTACTATCAGTGGGAGGCTGAAACGTCTGTCACTCATCTTTTTCTGGCTTTTCTGGTCCAAGACCACTCTAAGCCGATGTCTACAAAATGCTGGACAATTTCATGATTGTATGTTTTACTTAAAGCATGATAACAAAAAATGTTGTATTCTTAGATTGGATCCAGATTTTATGTAGTTCATCATCATCTTTGTCGTCGCTTGCACTGTGTTGCATTCGATGCCCTTAAGCGAGTGCACTTAACTTTCTTCTTCCAGTTCATGCTGATTATTGTTTTGTTTTCCCGTCTCGTCGATGAAGCGGCATCATGTTCATTCATACTTAATGCTTACTCTGTTGACATTAAGAGAGTAATGGATTTAATATTTTTTTTCCCTGCGACTTATCGGGAGAGTTAAATGAACTATCCATTTTTATTATATATTATGCAGTATTTAAAGTTTCAGCTCATTAAAAAACAGACACCCTCCGCCCCCCCCAGACTGTCTTTTACCCCCCACCAGCATGCAGTCAGGCTCCTCTAGCCACAGGCTCTGCTTGATCTGTTTTTTCTGCAAGCTGAAATATTCAGAAGTATCTATATATATTATCTTATACCAGAAAACTGACTAATATTTTCGCATGTGGCATCAGTGGAAAAAAAGGGCGACAATGCAATTTTTTTTTTGATTGATATAATTTGTTATATTGCATATTTTTGTATTTTTTTTTTCAAAGTAGATCAGGACACATTCTATAAAAAAAAGTACTGCACGTACCTTAATTTTGCAACAGAACAGGCCCCTTGTGTTACTCGATTGCCCTGCCTCTTACCTGCACAATAAGCAGCAACCGACACAGCAACTCAATGCAAGGCTGGGGATTTACATTAAATACACTGATACAGATGCTGCATACAAACACAGAAATGGAATAAATCAATTTTTTGCTTCCAGAAATGCTTCACATACTTTTTGATGCAGCATGATCTCCAATCTTTCTGCAAATGAGCTGCGGCCCCTCGTAATGGTTTCTGCTCCTCGTGGGAGGCCGGTGTCTCAGAAAAGCTGCTGATTGAGGGAGAAATGTAATACAGGTGTAAAGCACACTTGATAGGGGTCTTACACTAGGGTTATGCATTTTCACAGTGATATATACATACTGTTACATATTTATCAAAGAATATGGAATTTGCTGGCTTGACTCTTTCTGGCCCCGCAGAGATTTGTAAGTTTCTGCTCGAGTGTTGTTAATTCTGGCAGAGAGGGTTGGCTATTATGTTGAATTAATAGGAATTAAGGGTTTAAATTGGTTAAGTAAGCACTTCATTAATCGTGAGTGGATTGCTGTGTGCGAGAGGTGTATAGGTGATGTTTGGATGAAAGAAAAGGAGGGCGTTGTGAATTAAAAAGCTGGCTCGCGCAGTCAAAGCAGACAAGAAATCCTAAATAAATAAAAAGATGTTAAAGTGAATGTTGTGTTCAAGTTTTGAATAGTCGCGTGAAGCGTTCTAACATGCTGTTACACATAGTTCTGCACCGCTTCTTTTGTCTTTTTAAAAACATCTCCTATTTTCCAACATGAACTGCAATGCTACAAGACAGACTATGAAAATTAAATGGTTTTGTTTAATTAAAGTGTTTTTTTTTATTGCTGAATCCTTTAAGCAAATGCGTGACTGTTGGATAATCTCTAGCCCTCAGTGTGGACGTGGAGTGAGCTGCCGGGTCAGTTGGAGGCGTCTGCTTCTCTTGATGTGCCTTCTCTAGCAGAAGTGGACTAATTAAGGTGTGTGTGTGTGTTTTTTTGTTTAGTTTTTTTTTTTTTTTATCTGGGCTTGCTAATGATGATGAGGGTGCAGGAGAAAGTAGACTGTCCCCTTAGGCTGAGGAATAGCATGACTTAGCCAACCTTCTGTACTTATTGTCCAACAAAGGGGGAATTCACTTAATGCAGTGCTTCAGAAAAGTGGATAATTGTGGGCCGCAATCAATAAAGTAACAGAGCGGAAAATGAACGGCGTGTGCAGTGTAGCCGCATTGTAGATTATTTGAAATGAAAGAAGCAAGGTTCTTGTTTTTTTTTTCTTCTTTTTGTGTGTGGGTGTGTGTGTGTGTGTTTGCTACAGCCGAGTCATCAAAGGAGCAGTCGATCCCAGCTAATGCACGCGGCCCGTATGCAGGTAGAGCTTTGCATATTTGTGTAGCTGTGACCATGAGTGTGTGTGTGTGTGTTTGTGTATATATGATGGAGGGGGTATGTTTGGTTGGATGAGCCACATTGTTCCTGTGCGGCCTAGTGACATCGCTGGAGGGCAGAGAGGGATGGAACTTGAGAGGGGTGACAGTGATAAATAGCCCTTTTAATAACAGCTGCCCCACTTGGCCGGCTAGTCCCAGTCAGTGTCCTCTGTGTATTTATGCCTATGTTTATTTATGCATCCATAGCATGCAGGAAATCGCCACCGCAGGGGTACAATCATTCTTTTTGTGTGTATGTGTGTGTGTCGAGAAGGGGGGGGTTGTATCAGTTCAACTTTGGGAGGAGGCAAGCGCGCACGTCTTAAACCTTATCAGATATTCGTTTAGCCCTGAGGTTGATCTTTTGGAAACGTCTGTGTCGAAATATGCATACATTCATATCTCAGAGAGGACGGTGAGTTCACAAACAAAGAGAGGATTATATTTTAATTTGCAGTTATGGGAGCTCGCTGCGGAAGCCAGCGAAAACGTTGAATTCCACACTGAGGGAGACAGAATTTGAATTTACTACCGCGTAAAACAAATCCTGCAAGTGCTCCGCCGTAGTTTACGAGGACAGATTGAGCGCTGTGAACGCCGCGAAAATTAACTCCAGACTCTGGATACACCGACGCCGTGCGTGCGTGCGTGTGTGCTAATGGCTCCTCTGCAGCCTTCAATATGCATGGCTTTTAAATTTCTGCTTCATTGTTGCTGCACGAGTGAAGTCAAAAACCTTTTGTCTGCTGAAATATGACCCCGGGCCCGGGTCTGTGAATAGAGAGAGGGGAGGCTGTACATCAGAGGTGTCAAAGCTTCTTCCCGGAGGGTGATGCCGGGGCTGTTCACACTCAAACCAGTCCCCTCCCTTTAATTGGTTCAATTAGTTAAGTATCCATATACATTATCGCGTATGCATTTTTCATGACTCCTCTTAACGCTCTGTTTGAACAGAACAACTTCCGGCTATGATTTGCCATTTGGATGAATGTCAAGGAGACTAAATGATTGCGCTAATTGAGTAATTAAAAGCAGATGTTGGAGCAAGAGCCAACAGCATACACTTTAAACACTTTGCCCTCCAGAAAACCTACAGTGTTTTTGACACCCCTGTTATGTATGGTTATCCCAGAGGTGCCTCTGTAATAGTTACAGTTTCACCCTTGTGATTATTCAGTTGAAGTCTTTGCTATTGAACCAAAATGGTGTTTTTATGCTATTTTGACCACAGGAAATGGTCTGGAAAAGAAAAGCCCATCATGCTGCCTAATGGCCAGACTCAGTGGTGCACAGATTCAACACGAGCTCTAGACAGGCAAAGCACGATATCTCCACACTCGCCCCATCGCTCTTACCCCCCACTGTCCTCTGGTGGGACAACGGTGGCCTGTACGGTACTCTCTTTTTTTTTTTTTTTTTTTTTTTTGAGCGAGATGTTATGTTGAAGGTAATTAACATTGGAAATGTGCCAGTAATGGGAATCAGTGTGCCATCAAATCACAAAGGAGCAGAGTGTATTTCCATGGTTTTGACAGCCGCAGTGATTGGAGTATTGCTCCGAGGCTTTACAAAGTGCAGATCAATAAGTAACAATTTTCCTATTAAAGACAAATTACTTGGACATTGTGCTAGGATAGCTTGTGGCTCTTTCACTTCAGACCAGTTATGGAGGAAATGTCTCCAGATGAAGGAGGGTTTGTGCATTTTTTTTTCTTTACTTTAGTGTTCCTTTTTCCCTCCTTATATTTGTCAGTAACTTTGCAGTTCTCTTTTTTTCTCTCATGGCTGTTCACACAAACCCTCATCTGAGATTTGAGTAAATCCACAGTAATGTCTAGGACAATGAGGACTTTACATAATGTGGTATCAGTTTTAACACCATCCTCTGTGATGAAGGACTATAGTAAATTAATGTAATTATTGTCATTTAGACATTTCCGCCCTAGAGCACCAACATTAGGAATCTCTGACACGGGATACAGCATTTTTGGTATAAAGGTCCCAGTATGTAGAAAACTGCCTTACAACAAGCTGTAAGGAAATCTGTGTAGTTTTGATGTCACAACTACACAGCGATCACCCATCACTTATTCGAATCAGCCAATCAGAGCAGAGATAGCAGAGAGAACAAATCAAAAACAGTTCTTTCTACAGATTCTACTATAATGAGATTAACTTTTTTGTTTTTAAAACCACATAGCGGCTGAGATTCATTGGTTTAAACAAGTGGAATATCACAACTTCAAATAAAACCCAGGAAAAGTTTCACCTGTATGTGATGCATGTTTCGTGATGATGGCAGAAATGCCAAACGTTGTTAAAGCATTCTTGTAGAGATTTGATGACAAATCTGGTTTTAATAAATCTCTAGGCCACTAGCGTGGCTAATGAACTTGGTAATTACTCATCAGTGGTTGGGAGAGTTTAGCCCGGCTGAGATGAAAGCAGTGGCTGCTGGGAGCCACAGGATCGGCACAACAGGCAACAATCAACACAGTGTCTGCACAACAATCAATCAAAGCTGTCAGGCCCGTAACAGTCGGGGTAATTTGCTGCTGTTTTCCAGAAATGAGTACACCTCCTAAAAATGTAGCTAAGATCACGTTCCCAAACACCTTGCAGCGCAATATGTTTAAACCAATGAGTCTCAGCCGCTTGATTTATCGCGCCGCTCTCAGGAAAAACTATTATTTTTAGCTAAGAAACTGTTTCATGAGCCTTAAATCGCTCCAACCAAGCCTGAAGTCACTTCCTCTTACTCCGCGGCGTCCTGTACGCTCGGCGGCCGCAGCCGCTGTTACAGCTCAGCGCCTTCTCCTATTTGTTTTGCTTTGTTTTTCACTTTAATGCCAGTCACACATTCAGTGTCACGAGTTTAAGAATACATTACATGTTGATAGCTCAGCAACTGACGGAATATACAAAATAAAAACATGCACACACTCAAATGAGAAATGTTTGAGTTTATACACATGCTGTTTTATACACACTTCTGCTGTCACACAGTGTAAATATGTGTAAATTGTATATACCTATACTTATATATTCATATCTGTCTATCTAATGTACATTTAAATGTGAATAGTTGAAGATTTAAATATGAATCATAGAGTTTTACTGAACATGTGTTAAAGCGCAGTGATATTTAAATACGAGTCAGAGCGGGATGGTGAGTAATACTGGACTATTCACAGATGCTCCTTTCTGCAGAGCTCTAAATCATGTTTCTTAATTCCCAGAGCCACATCTCAATCATACTCCTTGCTAATTTGAGAGTCACCCTCATTTCGTTTTAAACGATTCATTTTTGGCAAATTTGTAAATGGCCCCGATGTGTTCTACAATTTAGTCAATTACTGTTTCAGCCAGCAGGGCTCCGGGGACCAGGAACATACATCGCCTGGAGGTACCATCTCAATAATTGTTTCAGAAAAGTTGGGAATGGATTGCTAACGCTCTGTTCCACTTATTGAAATGTCAATTGGAGCCAAGACCCTTTTTACTTCTCCTCTCCTCACACTTTATCAGGAGAGGCTGCCTTGCCATTCCTGCTCCGTGTGCATCTTAACCACTGAAAAAATAACACAACTGAGGTGAATATTCCCTCATTTTTTAATATCAAAAACCCTTATTTATTCCACCGATGACTGTTCTAATTGGAATTACTTAGAGAAACTCAACAGATTAGTGCTGGTGTACACTCGTGTGTAAATGTTTAAGATGAATCCGTGACTTGCAGTTTCCCCTGTCATTTGTTGAAATAAAAATATAGCGATAACTCGAATTCTACTGTACACTCAAATTGTAGTTAATTATTAATTAGCTGGAGAAAAATTAAGAGATAATATTAGTCCAAATTAGGTCTTGATGGGCACTAATTAAGAGGCGAATCCTTCTATATGGAACCAAACAGCATGACCTGCAGACCCCAATTAATGAAGTTATTATTAGTCATTTCCCTGTGTTTGGCTGATCTGGATCTTGTTCAACCGAAGGCAAAATATGTTGCAGGAATCTGGAAAAACGCGTCCCGCTTTGTTTTGCTACAAGGTCCCTCACGCCTCCTACGAGCCAATTAACCTATGATGAGCCTGGTAGTTCAACGCTGATTAATTAGAGCAGTGGAGTGATCACGCTTTCAGGTAAGCAGCACGCATTAGCATTTATCCTTTATCTGTTCCCTTCATTCCTCTCATGTGTGCACTGAAATGCCAGAAGATTCTGTGTGAGAGGAGTAATCTGTGCTGAGCGATGCAGGCCACACCAAAGGAAGCCATTAGGATGGATGGTAATATGTCTTTAATGTCACAGTACAGGTCCATTTTAAATGCTGTCTGCTGCTCGTAGAAAATAGTTAGTCATTGCTCCGAGCTGTTTAATAACTGACGGGTTTGTATAACAGGACCTCCATAAAGTAAATATAACAGAATATACCAAAGGCTGTTTTGGCATTTTATAATTTTTTTTGGTCAGATTAAATCAAACACTTAATAATAAAAAACAATTTAAATTTTAATAATTAAGTAGTGTGTGTATCTAACATAATGATAGTTATTACACATTTATTCAGCTTAATGAGAAAGATGAGAAAATAATGGGTTCATGTTAAACTAAAATTACATCAAATATTAAACATCTTTATTAAAGAAATGCCCTTAGATGTGTTTTTTTGTACCTTCAGTTGATTAATTGCGTTTTTTGATTGTCTATTGTATTATTTAGAGCAGTGGTTCTCAAAGTGGACTCTGGGGACCCCCAGGAGTCCTTGAGGGGGTCCCAGCAAAAAGGGGAGTAATTTATTCTCAGTATAATAAACAGGATTTATTTATCTATTTTTGTCTACAGTTTCATTCATTTTCGGTAATAAAACTTCTAAAAACAAGAATCATATCAGATAGGGAATCCGGTGGGACTAAGTTCTATCAAACGGGGGCCTGCCATCTAATTTGTGCCACTTTAGGGCTCCTTGACGTAAAAAGTTTGAGTATATGTTGTAAATAAGTAATATGTAAATATAAAGGCAAAGAGTCAGATGACTCCAAATTGCAAACATCAATCAGAACGTCGGTTTTAAAGAAACTTTGCTCCGCGGCCGTTGTTAATAAGAGAATAAAAGTGTTTCTGTACTGTGGGTCAACAGCATGTGTCTGCTCTGATAACTGGATGGGTGATTCTGTAATTCTGTGTGTAAGACCTTCAGCTCTATTCTATAATTAACTTTTTCCTGCGCCCATCAGCTTTCATTCCAGACTTGATGTGTCCGCAGTGACTGTTACATGCAACCAGCTTGCCATTCAGTATGTATTAAGCTGTCAGACTGGGCTGCTCTCCCAAGCCGCCTGTCTTCGCTGAACAACCCAGCCTATTAACTCCTATTGACTGTGACACACATGTCCCTCCAAAATGAGCGGTTCCGTATTGATTTTTCCTGAGCGCTGTTCACTTCCCCCTTTCATGCCGCCAAGGGTGAGATCTTTATCCTGACTGATTGTATATGTTCATCGTATCACGACGCTGTTGTGCAATTTCAGACCCATGAACCCTCTCCCGCTCGCCACCCCCCATACCCCACCCCTCCTCCGGTGTATCATGGCTACTTGTATGCAGCCGAGTCTCAATGAGACAATTAAGAGGCCGGACTCCGCTTTGTCCCCTGTTACGCTGTGGTCGCATGGAGCTACAGACCTCCACGTCCCCCTCCAGCTTAATACAGCACACAACATAAGACACAAGACTTGACAGCCACCCCCCTCACACACACACACACACACACACAAAGGCGCCGCCTCCCAATCAATGGACCTGAATAGAACGGTGCCATATCCTCTCAGTGATGCTCTTTCTAACTGCTGCCGACAAAATGAACTCTGACAGCGTGTATCGACGTCATATCAAGCCCCGCCATTGAGAGAAAAATGATTATCTGCTGGTGAAATCAGTTATTGACATGCTGTGGAATAGCCTCCTGTCCCCAAGGGGATTTATTGATACAGTTTATGGTATATAAATATTTATCTAATATGTGTCTGAAATAGATTTGTCTAGTTTAGGTGTGGAGTGCATGTGTCTGGGTCCGGTCTGGGGTTTGCCCACGGAGGGCCATCAGTCGCTCACCCTCTCAACCATGACTGCCTCTCGTAGGATGCCGTTTTTACAGGCAGGATGAAATTGCTTTTGGCCGTTGCGATTTTTGTTTCTCGAAGTTAATAGTAAAACCTGTTGTAATTACATTTTATTGCCTGACACTCTTGAAAATCAAAATGGCTTTACTGTGGCCATCATATAGTAAATGCATGCAGACGTGCTATGTGCCACACCGTCAGTGGGAGAGGTGCTCAAGCCCTTTACAAGAGCAAAGCTAGAAATATCGGACTGGAATGTTACTCCGGGAAATAAAAGTAATTGGTCCTCCATTTCGGTTTGTCGGAAAATATTGGTGATGGCTTTTTCATTGTGAAATATTATGTTCTACGGGAAGTAATGCAATGGAGTGTATGTACATATTATTAATTCAGTGGCATTTAGTAGCATCTATGTAAACAGACTTGGCAGCAATTGAATATAATATTCAGTTCAGACCATTATGAGCTTTAACCCGTCAGTTGCACAACAATAGCTATGTGTAGTGACTGTTTTATACTGGTAATGTCTGCACTGAAGACCTATGGACTGCATGCACTGTGCAAACATGATACTTCACGTACAGTTACAAAACAACCCGTCAGTTAATATGTTTGTGCAGTTGGGAAAGTTGAGCATCAACATGCAGTGATACAGTGCTGCTGTTAGCAGCTAACAATATCCTCATCTAATCCTCATGTTAGTTTGATGTATTATGATAAAAGCTCTGCATCATTTTTAGTGTGTAGTCCTCCAAATGTCCACCAACATAAGTGAATGCAGTGAATAATGCATTAGTTTAGGATAGGTGGACATAAATGAGCATTTCATTTTCAAAATCTTCATGCACTGAATGTATACAATCTTTAGTTTATTGGTTATTAAAGAAAATGTCGGGTTTCTATCTATATGGTATGGACTCTGTTACACAAGGCACCCCTCAGTGTTTGTATGACTGTTAATCATGTATATTGCAATTATTTTTTTTATGATTATTTTTAGGGAAAGAGAGTGGTTTGGTTAAAATGTGATAAAAAATGTGCCTGACATGAATTTCAGATGTACAAACAGTGAATGAGAAAAGCCTGAAAATGATGATTCTGTTTCAAATAACAGATTTAAAAGTCGTAAATAAATACAGGGTTCTGGGTTCTCAGCCCTCCACTGCTCTTGTTAAAGAAATTTCTCAAATATGGTTTCGGTTATTGTCACATTTCATCTTCCTACTTAATTGTTGAGACAGATTTCAAGTTTTGTTTTTTTATTTAGTGTTTGAAATAAAAAATGTTAATTTGTAAACTTGGTTTCAACTGCATTTGATGCTCATATATCAATGTCTTCTCATTTATCTGACAAATAATTTATCAGAAAATTCTAATTTACCATTTTTAGGAAGCCATGGAATGGTACAAACAGCTATAATCATTGGATAATATTTGTAAAGGATACTGTTTTTCAAACAACAAAAGTTGACCAATGTGCTTTACAGAGACTGAAAAATACAATCTAATAAAAACACAGACATAGTTATGAGAGTCAGGAGGAAAATAAGGAAAAGTCTCAAATGGAATAAATGAAAATGGGATTAAAGTTGAAACAAACAAGCTTTGCAGAGGAGAACAAATAAATAAATATTAGAGATTGCAATTATTTACATGAAATAAAAACATTAAAATTGATACCAACATTTATCCTGAGACATAAAAAAACACAATTTAAAATCACTATAGATACCTTTTCTTTTTGATAAGTTTAAAAGATGGTGATGTAAAATAAAAAGGAGGGGACTCTATCTCTCAGAGCTCATGAGCTCTTACAAAGGATTCTTCTTGTCTTGTAAAAGCGGCAGAGGCCTTTTGTTTTCCTGCTTCTCTCCTGACAGCTTTTATCAAAATCAAATGAAACACTTCGAACCAAACAAATGTCTTTAGATTGTCTGTCAGTTTCTTCCTCTCGCTGGTATTAAGGTTTTATTGTATGGCAAATGTTATATTGATCTCCCGCCTCTCTCTCTCGCTGCAGCTGAACTTGAGGTGACCTGCTTTGCTGCTGATGTTTAGAGCTTTGTCCTTGCTGGCATTTCAATCATATAACATGGCTGTTTTGTAAATTGTTAAATACTTGATTGGCTCCTTACATCCAGTTTTATGCAGGGGAGGAAATTTACAAAAAACAGGTAAAACTAATAACAGGATATTGAGGCTTGAGAATCTTTTTTTTTTTTTTTGATCAAGACATGTTGGAACGTGCATGACACACAGTTTTATTGTATGATATTGATTCCTGCAGACGAGCGCGTGGCGGACTGACTTTTTCTCCTCCGTGATGCACGACCTCGGCTCTGTGGACATGACAGGCAGTCGCAGGTCAAATACCTCCCTCTCCCACCCTCCGCTGTGTCTCTATTACAGTCTGTTGGCTCTCCGGCTGACTTATTGACCAGCTCTCATGCTCGTTACTCAGCAGAGCAGTAGTTTGCTGTGATTGATACCATGACTACTCTAAGACCTTCCTTTCGGCCCCCCGCCTCTTTCCTCTCCAAATCCTATCTGCGGGGTTGTAAAGCCATGAGTGAGTTTCATTAATGGTCTCTCCTGTTTATGACACCATAATTAGAGTTGAGGAAAAGGCACCTTACTACCACAGTTCCACCATACTGAGAAAGTCAATAATGCAAGCCCAACAACTTCTCACACAATTGAGCCCTGTGGAAAATCTATATGCTCTGCTGCTCTGTGTCTTTATGGCGCCGTTTTAGAAGAAGACACCTGATTTGTTAGTGTTTTGTCCTCCACTGTTAACTAATCCCTCCGAATTGATTATTAACTCCGGCAATATCATAGCGGCCTGCACAGAGTAAGACGTGTGGGGTCTGTTCTCCGTGTTTGTGTGGCTCAGTGTAGCGCGCCAGGCCCAGCCTTGTGGCCATTTACCTGCTTTATAATTTGTTTTGTGCTCCACCTCATGTACATGCAGTGTCTCCTGTAAAAACTCAACCAGGCTGACCGCTACGCTTGGGTTATTTGTGTGGAGCAGGTCATCGGGGGATATTACATTAGATTGCTTTCCCAGAAAATAATTCTGCCAGGTGGTCTGTTGGGCTTTTCCTCCGTGTATCTGTCAGGTAGGATCGTGTGCGGTTACACAGAGAAAGAGAACTGTTTGAATACGCACAAATACAACCTTTTTTTTCTTTTCTTTTTCCCTTTTTTCTTTTTTTTTTTTAACGCACCCATCTGTATTTTTAATTAAAACAACAACACAAAACTGCTTTGGGAGTACCAGTGCCTGCAAAAATAATATGTACCATTGCAGGCTGCACTTCAGTCGGTGACGGAAATATGCTGCTTTATTTTACAAGCAAGCTTCAGGTGAACATTTTATCAGAGTTCAACATAAATTCAATCATTCAGGAACCACTTTGCCACTTAAAAATAATTTCTCAGTCTGGTAATGTCTGTCAAGCTTGATGCATGATTTCTCATTCAACGGGGTTAGGGTGAGACAAAAGCTTTCAAGGACGTGTTGCTGAACAGAAGAGTTTGGTCTTTAAATGCTCAGCAGAGGGTCTTTGTTTCAAATAAAGACAAGTTTACACTTAAATCATAGTCTGGCTGCATTATAATTTCTGCTGTAGGAGAAAAGACATATTTATATTTATATTTATATTTATATTAGACCATGCCTGACTTGGCATCAAATCTCTAAATCCCTGCAAAAGTAATCATCATAGCAAAACACTAAAAGATCTATATTGACTATGTTATATGACTTCTATAGATACTAAAAAAATTCTAATTTGACATTTTCAGCAATTTGGTTGTTCCTGTTATTTTACCTTGTGACAAAGATGAAAATAGCACTAAACTGAACGTGTAACTACGGCTGGTAGGAATGTCAGTTTTGTACGGTTGGGTATAAAGTATAGGACAAATTGAAATTTTGATGATGGCACTGAAGTACAAGTCAGAGGCTCAAGAGTGTTACATAATACATCCTCTAGGTACCGTACATTTATGTCAATCCATCCACCAAATGTGGAGATATTGTGATATATATATATTTTTTCATGAAGTCATTATCGGATATGTTCTCTGGGCACCATGGCTGTCTGTACAAAATTTAATTTGCACTCCATCCGATATGTGTTGAGATATTTCAGTCTGGATCAACGTGGACTGACACTGACGTCTCCATCCACAGAGCCATGCCATTAGCACGGCTAAAAACTCTCTATTCCAAATAGTTTCTTTGTAAATTTATAGGAAAAAAAAATGCACCTAAAGTTTGAGCTCATAGGTATCAGTCACATTATATGATGGCAGTGTTAATGAGGCCAGGAAAACATGTTGAGCTGACAGCAGTCTAATGACTTCCATGACAGTATACAGGCACTGGTGTAATCACAACTAAATGTCAGACACCATAAGGCCTGGTGCATAATTGCTCCAGATTGATATCTCTGCCTTGCTTTAATTAAGAAATGCAATTTTTGCTTAAAAGGTATTGATTGTAGTTTAAAGGAAGAGCAGGCCATCAAACTAAAAAGTGAATGGTTGAGTGGAGGAGGATTTTCTCTGAGAAACAAAAGTTAGACGAGCCCTAGTGGGCTGGCTGCACTGCTGTGGCTCCCATACAGAGAAGTTAGAGGTTAAGTAATGATGTGTTTTGTATGATAGTTACCACTCAGGTGCAGACTTCCGCCATTAATCAAAGCAGCCTGTCAGGAGCCTCGCGAAGCATTTTTTCTGAGTAACTGTATCCCCTAGAGTGAGGTGAGTCACTCACTTTGCTGAGCAGGAGATGAACCGGTGCAGGTAGCAAGACAGAGGATAGTTATCTATCATGAATAAACTAGGCCTCTGAGAGCAGAGCGACGGGGCCCAGGTACACAGAGCTGAGCAGGATGCCAGGATGGGACGTTTTCCCCCGGAGACCCCGCACCCTCTGGCCGGCCCTTCCAGGGAGATTAAATGTTAGCTGCTCGGGATCCAACATGCGCTCCTGTAAACGTAAACCAAACTTAGCTCGTATCAGTTCACCCTTGACTGGAAACCTAACCTCGGTGACTGAATGAACCAGTATCATAATTAAATCATCACCGCTTCGCTTTTACTGTGCCTGCAACCCTAACCACCGCAGGAGAGGGGTAAGAGGAGCGCGGCTCCGGTGGACGGCGATGACAGCGAGACCAAGAGCCCAGAGCCTCTCTGAATGGTCTCTCCAACAGCCACCCACGTAACACCTGCTCCGACCTTATCTTGATATCTGTGCTATCGCTCTCTTAGTTACTCCTACATTACCCTTACTTACCGCACTCCTTTTAAACATTGTTCATCCCCTTTGGTGCAAAAATAACCTGCAAAATCACCTTCACATTCATAAAACTTTTCAGGCCTTTATGTTCTTATCAAGCGGTGAAAGTCTTGGAAATTCTGACATACGCCGCTGCAACTAGATTCATGCAGTCCTGTCTGTTTTGTTGGCAGGCCTGTTACCTTAATGCCTAGTGGCTTGTTGCACTTAATGACTGTGGACCTATCAGAGCTTATCCTGTTGAACGGAGGATATTAAGGAGGGTAGTTACAAAGGCCAGACTTTAATTTGACCTCTGCCTGCCCTCTTCTCTAGTGAGGTGGCTCAGAGAAGCAGGCTGGTGGTTTGGGCAGTTGGTGATGAATGACTGTATTTGGTGGGCAGATTGTTACAGTTCCACACTAATTGAGGGGTCAGCACAAAGAGCAAACGTGGTAATTGAGTCACTTGACTGAGGCTATAGAGCTTATCACAGACTCTTTTGACCCTACTCCCGCAGTCTAACAGCACTCTGCTGCCTTCTGCTTTTACTAGAGAACCTTATTCTCTTGTATGTTGGTTATATTTTCACTCAGATCTTAAGATGTCTGAAACAGGTGAATAGAACCTTAAATAGTGCAACTTGACGTTTGCATAGGAATATGTTTGAAAGCAGTCGCATTGCGCTGTCCCTACAATGAGCACTCCACTAAGATCAGATCATAGATTTTTATATTTTGTGATATCTATACCACAGGGAATACTCCTGCCCTAAACAGAGGATGAATGGAGATATTGTCTAGGAACAGTTCAGGTTCAGCAAATGAAAACAAAATAGAAACATATTTTTTTTATTTGTTAAATAAATATTGGTCCACATATGTATGTTGTGTATGGGGCTACTATTAAGAGAATGATTATAAATTATTCCTGGTTTTGATGATGGTCTGTCAGTCCATCACTACGGTCTAGTCTGAAAAAGCGCTAACTATTAAATGGATTATGGTTTTTGTATGTATACTATATTCATGGTCCCAGGAAGATGGATCCCAATGACTTGGTGGTCCCTTCATGTTTCATCTAGCACCACCTCCTGATCAAAACATCAATGCTTTGAAAACCTGCAAAACCTGCAAATCTAATGTCATTCCCATCAGCCTCAGTTGTACGTTGTGTCCTTTGCTAATGTTAGCATGCTAAGGTGTTGCATGTTATTGCTGTTTGAGTGTTGTGTCCCCTGTTCGAACCTCTTCAAATTTTTGCAGGTTTTTAAGTATTACGGTGCATCTTTAAGAAGACGAGTGGGCACTATGTGGAAGGAATGCACTTTACTTCATTATCCTTTTAAAATAGTGAGTGGTAAATTGCATAAGGCTTATTTGAAAAAGAAAAGAGGTTGCACATGGCGTCATCTGTGTTTTCTCTTTTTCGTCTCGTCTGGGCTAATGGATGACAACTGTTGTACAAGTATCTTGACTTGCTGGATATATTCTGGTCTGATTATGACCAGGAGACATATAATTAAAGGCCTCTTGTGTTTCATACAGAGTCCAGCCATATAGTAAGTGGTGATACAGGCCAAGACGGGCCTGGGGCTACAGTAGGTGGAACCTTCAGCGCTGCTCATCCTCCCAATGCTAATGACAGTTCATTTTAGGACGATGCCAAAATCTTCCAAAATTAAACTTTTTTTATGTTCTAATGCAAAATATTTCAGTTCACTTACTCCCCTCTGACCATGTCTGTCTTGTCAATATAAATGTGTGTTGAAATATAAAATGTATGTTTATGGCTGCTGCGATAGTGTATTCTGTGGTGTATCACTTTTCATCTGTTACTTTATGATGCCGAAGTAGCCGCTTTTGTGGGGAAGACAGTTCCCCGTGTTATTGGATAGGATTTAATGGATCTGTTGCTCTTTGCATTCGCTCTGCTCTTGTAACATGTGCTCAGCTGAGACTCGGGTAGAACACCATCCATTTACACCTAATGGACATTGCCTTTGGATGTGGTGAGTTGTGAACAACGGTGTGTGTGCGCGCGTGTGTCTGTGTGAAAAGCTACAAGGACAAATGCATTCTGCATTTAATGAGTGTGGGCCAAAGGGAACCTGGGTAGTTAAAACTAAGAGTTGGCGAGACTATTTTGTCCCTTGTTACCTGACTCTTCTGTTGCACCTTTAAACTGCAACATGCGACTAAACTACTCTGATGGTCTCACAGGACACATGTAGAGGCTGCAGCCCTGTGTGAATGGGATTGATGGAGCACATTAAACTCTGAGCATCATCCTGCTTAAATGCTTTTGCACTCTAAATCTTTTCTGTGGTATCACTGTGGGACGAACACAGACTGTTGGAGATTCATCCATGTGATTGTCGGATGGAACTGCGTATTTGGTTGTTATCTGTCACCGCAAACTTCTCTCTGTTTATTTTTTATTTTGAATGCATGAATGGAAACAAAGATGTGATTTCTCTGGCTACATTGGCACGTGTCCCGAAATTCTGTTGAAATGTCCAAAACATTAGTCTAACCCCACTTACTACTGACTAAGCGATCATTGTTTTATTGCACAAAAATGTGGATGTTGTAGTTACCATTTGCACAAACAAGACAGCAGCTTCATTGATATGCTGCTGCTGATAAGGCGAGAGCTTGGCAACGAGACAATGGCTGAAGCCACCAGGGGTTCGCGAGCACCAGGGACACAGGACTGTGCTACCTCCTCCGTCAATGCAGAGGACCAACAAAAGCTACCCGTCATTCACCGCACGCTAACGTTTTTAATTAATTTTCAGTCAGCTCTCTTGTGTGTGCTTGTGTGCGGATGTTGACCCCCAGATCTACTCATGAATGTAGCTTTCTCCTTAGCCCCGGCTGTCAGAAGGTCAGGAATGCAGGCGTCCTGTTTTCTATAGTACTTAACTCAGGAGACTGTGACCTTAACCTGGAACATGCACGTGCATGAGGATATGTGACATGCTTTTGAGATTTTTATTTGTGCAAAATCTTGAACATCACGTATCATTTTCCTTCCACTTCACAATTAGTGTGCTACTTTGTGTAAAATCCCAATAAAATGAGTTTTAATAAGCATATTGTGGCAAAAATAAGGAAAAGTTCTTTTGCAAGGGATGTGTTAAAGGTCAGTGATGAAATTCAATATGACTTTAATAACAACGTAATAAACAGTATTGATTTTGAATCTTTTATTTAGCACTTGTTTAGCAGCAATGTGACTCATATTTTGTTGCAGTGGTAACTGTCCTTAAAAGGAATATATGAGTTATTGACAACACTATCGAAAGAAAACAACTTGTCAAGCTGCAGTACTACGTAACGTATTATCATGTCTTCATGTTGCATTAAGACTGCACAGAGAAGAGTTTAGTCTTGCTCACCATGCGTGAACACAAATCTGGGCGACCTGTGGATAAGCCGGATGAGAGTTGATCAAATTGTGTCCGTCTAAAAGCCGTTCTGATTTGGATTAATACTCAGGAGAGGTCACACCCACGTGCTCTGTAAATCTATAGTCCTTGTGTTTCCAACTTGCACCCCCGCTGGACTTTGTGATCTGCTTTGGGCTTTGGTGGATAAAAGGAAGTGGGACTTGTTATTTTTGTTGAATGTGCCAACCGTGTTCAAGAGGGCTTTTTAAATAAGTGCCCTTGACCTATTCTTAGGTTTATCCCAGTCTCTTTGTTAGTCGTCTTTTGTCTCGGCAGGGGGCTAAATTTAGTCTGATTAACTAATGGCTATGACGATGAGAGAAATGGAGGTTTTAGGGCGACTGCAGAGCTTTCTTCAAAGCCTGGTTTTCACCTCAACTTGCTGGTAGAAGATTAGAACAGCGGTGCACCTGATCAGTTCTCTTACATCTCACTAATGGCTAAAGAAGATGTGCTTTTGGTTGTATGCTCTTTGTTTTTTATTACTTGGGTTCTGTGTTCTTGCCTCCAGCTGATCGGGACAAATGCCCCTTGAAGCCCCTTTGTAGAATAAAACCAAATCAAACACTTGATTGAAACCATTGGACACATCTATGTGTGATTCATGGTGCAATTTAACAATTCAATATATATATATATATATATATATAAATATATATATATATATATATATATATATATATATATATATATATATATATATATATATATATATATATATATAAACTTAGTCATGACCATAAGGCAATATATATATATATATATATATATATATATATATATATAATGCCTTATGGTCATGACTAAGTTTATTCTTAGTTTAAATCAGAGTTTTTCCAATTGTAGGTAAAATTTTGGCTAATCTAGGATGGCATTATTTCAGCAAGCTTTTGAATCTGGCCCTGGTGGCCGGGTAGGATGTGCTCTGGTCTCTAAAAGCATTAGATCTAATGGTGAACCATTCTGCTCACAATTAATAGAGCTCCCCAAGAGACCCGGGAGCCTATAGACTTGTGGAAATACTGTAGCAGCCTTCAGGCAGCTGGGTAGATGTGGCTTTCTTCCCGTCACTCACATTTGTCGTAATGGCACGAGAGCCTCACTGGCTATTCCCCAATGCAGTGTGTGTGCATGAGTGTGTGTGAGCCCACTGCCCCAAGCATGTCTCATTTCAAAGTGCTGTCACTCCCTGCTTCCTGGCATCTATTAACACCCACCATTATCATGCTAATCTACATTGTATGATTACATAAAGTAATTTATGCACAGTTCGATTCCATGGCTGCACAGGGATGTGTGCTCCTATTGTTGAATGTTTTAAAAAGAACACTTCATGACCATCAGACTCCTTTTATTTCTCTTACAAATATGGGTTATGCGTCTTGAATCTTGCCGGTTGTAAACATTTTTGCTTTGTTACACTTTTGTTCCTAAATGTTCTTCTTACTTTATCAACTTTATCAAAATCCTCGCTGGCTCCCACAAAGATCTGGAAGCCTCTGCCTACTGAGAAAATAATAGCCAAAATCACTAACCGAGCCATGCTGCTTTGTTCATGAAGAGCCGACGCCTGATCACTTTCCTCACAGTCCTCTTTAGCTACTTGTCGGAAATGGTAAGGATGTGTTTTGTGTTGAAAGCAGAGGGCAAGAGATGAGCTCTCTTCCTCATTTATTCACAGCTAGCGGAGTAATTAGGAATGCAGAGGGCTGTTAAATTAAAACTGAATTGCACTTATTAACATTTTAACTACCAACCCCACCCTCTTTAGACACTAAACAAGGACAGTTTCAGCTCTAATATGCCTGAAGAATCCCGCTGAGGGGACTCTTTATGTATCTCCAAAACAAAGACGTTCTTTAAAGTAAGATCTCCCTTTTGTTTTAAACAACCAAGCATTTAACATTCAGTGTAATATGCTGCCCAGGCTCCCTCCACGCTGTCAGGAGACACACCACCAGAGCTTCTCAAACTCTTTGGTTAATGGAACACTATTTGTGGTCAGATTGGATAGCTAATGGTGGTCCCTTTGAGGGTAACTCTCCAAATTAAATAGCATGGATTCACATCTGTCAGACAAAACCAGGGAGGCTCTTTGTAATCAATGACCCAAACCAAGAGAGGCTCCACGGGGGGCCCCTCTGCTATGATGGCAGCAAGCATAAGGAGCCACCAGGGACCAAGGCAGCTCACCTGCACTAACAGCCACTGTGCTGGGCTTGTGGAGCAGGCAAGAACCAGGGAGGGAGCACCAGTAGGGTTAATGTACATTTATAGAACAGGTCAAACTACTTAAGCCATGCACTGATTTATAATACGGGAGTGCAATGTGACTAAACTGTAAAGGGAATTCTTGTTTTTCTGTGCAAACATTGCCGTCGGTGTTGTGTTAAAATGTTGAACCCCATTAATTTTATCACTCCCCCTCTCTTGTTTCTCTACGTCTTTAAATTTTGTTTGGAGGAGAGACTAGCAAGACCTCCCGCTGCTGTGGAGAATTTCCTCTCGTTGTTAATTTTCCCTGCTCCATATGGCGCCACAGACACTTCACCTGCAGGCTGTAGCAGGCCGCGCAGCAGCCAGCAGACGTCCTCGGGCTCAGGCTGTCATTTACACAGGCCTGTGCATCTGTCTGAGCAGAACAGAACACAACAGAACAGAGACAGCTCTTCCCTTTCACCTCACAGCCTGAGTGCGGCACCATCCACCTGACAAAAATCAGATGCTCTTTCTAAAAATACAGTGAAATGTAAGGATGGTGGCAGGTTAAGACAAGACACCCGTCACGGAAAAAGGCTCACGTCCTCACCACCAGTTTGGAAAATTCAAGCTGGTAAATAGCCAAAGACTTCATGCCAAATGCATGTGTGCATGCCTGTGTGTCTGTGTGTGTGCATGTGTGCATGTTTGTGCATGTGTGTGCGTTTGTGCACGTGTGCGTGTGTGCGTACTATGTGTGCGTACTATGTGTGTGTCTGTCAGTCTGTGCAGACAAGTGTATGTGTGTGTGTCTGTGTGTGTGTTTTCAGGGGGCTTGAAGTTTGCCTATGGCAGAGCCATGGAAGAGAGGGTTTCATCCTGGCTTGTCATTGATTAGAGAAGGGTCTTTAATTCCATCCCACCCCATGTTGTGATTCATTTGCATTCTGTGTCAGGAGGTAATGGAGTTTTGCTCTACGGTTTGCTCTGAAAATCTTGAAGACGTGGTCTAATGTGCATGCAGCCGCTAGCAAAGAGCGTTCTGATTTATTATGTCTCGTGTTTCAGCTCATTTTTCCTCCTTTCTTCGTTGTCTTCGGGTAGGACTGTGTGCTTTTGAATGATTTGGAGTGAGAAGAGGTGCAAACACCAGAAAGACACTTGATATACGGTAATGGTCAAACGTGTGGATGCACGTATTGGTCATGATTATTACATTACATACTAGATTCGAAGATTGGACCAGAGAAGAATATTTTAACTAAACTGCACTATCCTGCCATATTTAGAGAGGCACCCTATATGTCTATACATATATTGTATTTTAAGTTTAAAGCTTCTGCCAAGATAGGGAATAAAAATAAGCAAACGTCCAACTGTTCAAATCCTAATTATTTTTTTGTAGCAGATTGAAACATAGCTGTTTTAAGAATAAAGATTATTTAATATTTATCACTGGTAAAATGATTTATTTATTTAAATCACTTGAGAAAAGTTTTTAAAACTTTATAGTGAAATCAGCGATCTTTTGATAATTACAACCATCGCTTGGTCTTTACACCAATTTCCATCAATGCTGTGAGCGCTTGCTGTCCCTCATCATTCTACTGTGTGCCCCTATTTTCCATGAATCTTAAAAGATTCCTGTCCACAGAGGTCTCATTTTCCCATTATGTCTGAGATGAGATGTGAGGTTAGGGGAAGCTACTGGTGGGGCTGGATTGGCTGCGGGTTGGTGAGTGGGGTTGGTTTTTTGAGCAAAGTTAGGAAAAATGTGGTGATAAAATTTGTCAACCTCTGGGGGAGGCCGTGTTCAGGGTCACAGCTAAATCTGTGTGCCGCGGGCGGAAGGCCAGCCCATAATTCCAGCCCAGACGAGCAGAGAGCTGACCTCAGTACAGCTGAGGCCAAGTCACACCGATTTCTGCCAACCTGCAGGATAGTCAATGGGATAACAATAAAGCAGAGACTGGAGACAGGTGTCTCTCTTTCTTCTTGGCGTCTGTGGAGACACCAGAGTGTCCTTGCATACTGATCGTCTCCCGGCTTTAGTTCACTAATGCACAAAAAAGCCTAATAGTGTGTGGTGCTTTACAAGTGGGAGATGAGATTCTCAGCGCACCCTTACAAATACTCAGTCTATAAAAGAGATAACGACATATCCAAACTGTCAAGAATAACAATCTAAAAGTTGCTATCTATTCCCATCCACGTATTGATTTTCTATTATATTAAAGTGTTGCATCAACGTGCAATCATGTTAATACATCTTACCTATTGTGAGTCATGGCTCATTCAACTGATAAATATGTAAATTAAAATGTTTTATAGTTGATGGCCAACATTAATCTCATTTGGATGTCTTAAACCAAATTAAATGAGAAAGTGTAGCACATAGCAGTTTGGAAAGTATGCCGTGAATTCATCCCTGAATTAAAAAGGAAATGAGCAGGGGGACAGAACTTGCTTTTTTTTATTATTATTATTACGAATGTTAATGAAAAATGTTATTGACTTGAACAAATGGAGAATACACCTGGAAATGTATATTAAAACCCCTTTCCAATTTCTCTCTCTGTGTAGTTTGCAATTATAGTTATCTCAGCAATATGGGGGAATTAATTTTGCGTGCAGACTGATAATATTACCAGTGGAAGAAGAATGGATATTGTGTTGGATAGGGGGTCTCTAGGTATTTACAAAGAGTGGGGAGAGCAAAGCTTTATTTAATTGAAAGAATGAATCAATAACAGCTGTAGCGCTTTGTCAGAAGGCCGAAATGAGCAAGTAATTTATGGGGGATAATCGGAGGCCCATTGCATATTTGAAGCAATGAATTCTGGCTCTAAGAACATTAAGTGTTGCCAAATTTAAGCAGGTATATTAAAATTGTTTTCAAAAATTACAAAGACAAGCACTTCCTCGGATGGTTAGTTGTATTTTGAAGTGCAGAGTTTAAATCCATTACTAAGAAAAAGCATTTTCAACATTTTTTTCATTCTAACACAGCTATTAAGCAACAACCTTCTAAAGTTTGTAAAGGTTCCAAAAGTTTAAGTGGTTTTTGTGCCTGTTTTTTTTTCTTTGTAACTTTCCAGAAAGCTGCTCTGTTGTGCATAAGTAGAAGTAAAAAAAAATGTCCTCACTAGTTACATCTTACAATCCAGTTTTCCATTGCTACTGGATGTTGGTAAATGTTTTCCAGATCTCACTTACGCATCATTGCTTTCACACCATCATTGAGATCCTTTTGGAAAAAAAAAATCAATCTTTAAGGTAAATTAGTCTCTATGCACACTGGCAGGCATCCCAGTATGTAAATTCATGTGCTAATTCACAACATGATTTCATTTCAACTTCCAAGCAAATGAGATTTTAATTGAAAATGAGATCTTCCATAGAGTCTCTCACTGGAGATGTGCAGCAGGGGAATGATACTTTTCGCCGATTGTTTTAAGACACAAGGAGGCTTTTTTTCCTCTTTTTCCAAACCATTTACAAAAAGATTGTATGTTTTCTCAGCCTGGCATTTCCCCCTCCACAACCTGGAGGTTAGTGAAAATGCACAGTGAAATTAACATTGTGCTTCATCTCCTCGTCCGTGTGAAGAGGCGGGCTATTAACATTTGTGTATTTTCATTACGTTAATGGTGTTAACACATGCCCACTGATTGCCACCAGTGGTGCAGTAATTTTGTCTTGCTGATCATAAAGTGTCCGAGTCGGTCATTTTGATTATGACACGCTAATTACACATTGCCTTTCCTCTTTGTATTCACCCCCCCAAAAAAAACATGCCGTCTTTAATGGTAAGCTTTTATGAGTTGCAGGAAAGGAAATAGCAGGAAAAAGATCTCTGTCTATGTTCCTGACGGCTATGTCGCACTCATGCTTCAGTGCCTCCCTTTAAACTTCCTAAATTGTGTTTCACAATAAATAGATGCCCAAGCCTTTAACTGCCAGTATTAGATTAGATACCATTAGATGTAATAGAAAATTCTCCCCCTGTAATATTTTCATAAGAGTTTGAGGCATTTGATTAATCTGACCACATTTTATTGCATTAATGATTTTTTTCTCTCCTTTCCACTCTGCTGTAAAGACATTGTATACGCGCTAATGCTGTTTTCTCTCTCCCCTCTCCGCTCACTCTCATTCATCCTCAGCCGTTATTGCAATGCATTGTTGATGAGGTGAGTCGGCGTCTTATGTGCTTTCACTCCTAAAGTCATTCCTAATGGAGTGGAAACCTTATATTTTGTTTCCTAATGAAGCACAGGAGTGGCAGACAGCTCCGCTTGGGCTGTCCTGTGGCTGCCTGCAGGTTGGAGCCACCGGCCCGAGCCAAGCTGCTCCGAGGGAGCCAGCAGGGGATGTTGGGCCGGGGCAGCAGACAGCTCACACACAGAAACACTGTGGACATAAATCACAAAACTGACAGTGGAAGAAGAAGAAGGCTTCAGATCTGTTCCTTAAATAAAAAGTAGCAATCAATACAACAATTTTTTTTTAAATAAATAAGTTCTGTGTTTAAAAATGTTATTTTGTTAAAAGTACAAATTTATTGTGAGCAAATGTACGGTAACTATTAAAAGGAACCGTTATGCAGTTCAGTGGCTGTTTAAAGGCCATATGAGGAGTTTCAAAGATACTGCATTTCCCATGAGCCCTAGCTACCTGTGCTTGGTGTTTTGAAGTTGGAACTGGCTACCGACGAGGTAATTACATCTGCGTCTTCATCTGTCACTGGTTACCTGCTGCTCACGCCGTCTCTCTTCACCAGCGTAGGTTACTACAATAAATTGACCAACCCAGCAACAAAAAAAAATTTAAATGAACTACACAGAAAAATAGTATTTAGTTGGAAATTGACACAATCAGGCATTGTTGACGTGAATTCACCCACATTAAGATGAGAATGTTTCATAAGCAAAATTCTTCTTTTTGGGGGTCAAATATTTAGCGTATATATAAATGCCTCATTGCCAGCAGATGGAGATAGAAATCCTATGCTACAGCTTTAAGTTTTCTAGACATAAAATTAGTATTAAGACAGTGAACAATGTTGGGGGCAACAAAAACCCATATTAAACAAATAATCTCTTAGGAAATTGTGGGAAGGCATTACCAAATAGAAACCTCAAAGAAACAATACAGAAATGTTATGAGAATGTTATGCACCAGCTGGAAAGAAAATGTTTAATTTTTCCTGCAGTGTGCAATCCTTTTTGGAACAAACAGCATAATGTTTCCCTCATTAATTAGACAAAAGTAGTATCAAATGGAAGTGCTAGAAGTAAAGCACAATTATCTCTGAGTTGTATAGAAATGCATTACAAGAGGTAATGTACATAGATATTTTCCACCACTAAGCAAGGCCAGAATCTGCAGTTTTTGCTCTGTAAGTATAAACCATCCAGCAGCACCAGGCACTAAAAATGGTGGCCAGTCTAACTATATCACAGTATTTAAGGGTCATTTTCTGACCAAAATTATAAGCCTTCATTGAGCAAATATTGTGAGGATTTGATGGCCGCGCTTACTGCTCAAAGCTCCGTTTAACAAGAACCTGAAGTGATCTGTGCACTGAGAGTCCGTGCAAAACTATCTGAGCTATTCTGAGCTGAGGTTTCACAGCAAGGTCACTTTTAAAACAAAATGTCTCCTCCGCAATCTAGGTCACAGCACATTATGCTGCACTTTCTCCGAAAACTTCTTTCCTTCCATCCCTCCTTCCTTCCTGCCACAGCTTATAATTAAACACGCACAATTATCCCGAAATTTAATGGGATTTCAGAACCAGGCTTTTATTTAAGAGGTAATGAATAATATTTTAATTGCATATGTAACTGTGAGATCGAAATGTGCTTCTATCATCACGTGTAATTACCAGGCCACATTTTCAAGTGTGCGAGGATGCGATCAATAGACGATGAATGCAGATTGTCTCTTTTTCCCTTTTCTCCACTTTTGAGGTCATCATGTTATGATTACTAATTGTGAAAGGATCCAGCGTGGGGGAGAGCGGTGGCACAGGCAAGCGTCCAACATATGGACAGTGTCATATTGTTTATTGATGTCTATAATTAATGATATAATGCGGGCCACTGAAGTAGTTTGACCTCTGAACCGATCATTATTCAGAGTGTAGCAGCATCAATCACACTGTGCTTTTCTCACATCTATTCCTGTACACCCCTTCAGGGAGAGACGGAGCACCCACTGTATCCTCATTTGTATTCAACTGACCAAGGCCTTACTATCAGTGATTTAGAGTTCTATATCACACAAAGTCTGGGTGGGCGGACGTAATATGAGATTTACAGTACAAGCTACTGCTGGAGTTCATAAAGACACATGCCTTTAACTCTTAGAATTTGGCTTCCTCACTGGACTTTGGTGTAGTTACTGATTCTCTTCCTCTCAGTTCCACTGTGGAAATGACTGTATTTACTTGTCTTGGGGAGTTTTTGTGTGTGTGTGTGTGTGTGTGTGTCTGGTAATAACAGGCTCAGTGGTGTTATTCACCCATCTCCACATAAAAATGACCATATGAATGTCTTGCTTTTGGATTGAGTGCTTGGCCAGATTGTTTGGGCTATCTGGAAGGAGCGACACGCATCGCCGCCCAGCCCGAGGTTTTTAGAAGTGGCGCGCGATGTTGATGTCCCACTCCAGCAAGCATCTGAGGCCCTCCTCAGGACGGGGGTATTAGAATAAGTCATTCCATTGTTAATTTAAATGGCTTAATACATCACTCTAAGGTAACAGAGTGATGTGAGCGGCAGAGAAGAAAAATAGAGTATGAGAGAGAGGGAGAGAGAGATGCCAAGGGGTGTTTCTTTAATATCAAATGAAATTGAATCCTGCGTTACCTCACTTGCCGTTTCTCAAGCAGCTCCCAGGCTATTAATGGAAAGCTGTAACAGGATTGGTTCGGTCTCTCAGTTCTTTAATTTCAACCGCGGCTCCCAGATGTTAGGTCTTCGTCTCATTGCTGATCCCTGGCTGATCTATGGTGTTGTCTTTATCCTGCCTCCAGTCCATTGTGGCTGTGCGTTGTGTTATTGGGTCAGGTGAATCTATCAAGGACGGCGAGTTGGGCAGTTCACACACCAGGGGGATAATTACAGGGTGATTGGTGTCCTCACGCTCTCTGCTCTCACTATCTTTGTCTCCTCTCGCTGTTAGCCTTGCCCTTACATAAACGGAGGCAGCACGTCTGCCACTGGAAAGCGACCAAAAAGCTGCTCAGTCGTGGGATCCCGACCCTCTTACCTGTTCGATCTCCGGGGCCCTGTGTGAAACAGCTGTGTTTGCTTGCTAGAAAACATGTGAACCATTGTTTACAGATGTTTGTGGACTTATTTACACCAGTGGATTGACTGGTACACACGAGACGGCCGACTTTAATTCTCAACCAGCACATCTATAGCTATTATTAACCTCACCTTCTCCCCTAATTCATCAGTTACCTTCCTTTTGCACACCTTTTTTTTTCCTGTCTCTTGTCAGCCCTGAATCTCACATCTACATTTCCTTTCTGGGTCATAATGACACACTCTCACAAGCTGCTGTTCAAGTTCACACAGAGGGAACACCAGTTGAATTAATTACTATGTAAAACCAGCTCCAGGATAAGGATAAGGCTGCAGGTAGTCTATATTTTTCTTTCTCATGTGCAGAACCGAGCCAACAATGAATTGATCTTCTTATAAGTGTTGTCTCTGTATCCAAAGCCCGATTTATCTTATTCCTCTGCGGCGGACCTCTGTTGTTGTCCAAAAACAATTAAAAACCACTTCAGTGAGCCACATAGTTGCACTGGGTGACATGTGCCTTCACCACAAAGAGTTTGGGCGTGTTAGTTTGTTTAGAAACGGCTCCAAAGAACCGGTGGCGAGCGCGTTTTTAGTCTCCGGAGAGAAGCTCCTTGTAAGGCAGACGTCACTGGGCTCGTGTTGGAAAGTGGCTCAGTGCTTTGTTAGCTTGTTGTGCTTCATATCACAATGCCTTGTCTTTGTGCTGAATTTTTTTGAGAAATTTTAAATGTATAGCCTAGAAAAAATAGAGAAAATCAACAGCTGTATCTGTTAAGGGTGCAGTGCAGTGTGTACGATTTATTGGCATTTATCAGCTTTTACCAGACCTGGCTGAAATATATTATTGTACTTAATTAGTATCAAAATAAGAATTGTGAGGTTTTTATAAGGTAAACTTGAGCCTGGATTAATCAGTTACAATATGATCTTTTCTAAATGCCACCATAAATAAGCATGTTGTCTGTTCTTTTCTTTAAACAGTAGCCTACATCTTTACCCTTCTACATGTTGGACATGTTTGTGCTCTTTAAAGTTTAGAACGTTGAAAGTGCAGTGTTTTTTTTATTCTTTTCTTTTAAATGAGTTTATTTGTTTGTTTTGGGAGGTTTTACCCAATAACAAGGATGTTGCACACCTTCTCACCTGCTTGCGATCTTCACGGGAATCTCTGCTCCTCTGTTCACGCACACACTCGGAGCCTTGGCTGTTTGCACTTCCTGACTTTGAAAGCTGTCAGCGGAGCAACAGTGGGCTGCTTCAGTACTCTGGACAGTTCTTGTGGACAACCCCTCCACAGAGACCTGCAGCATGTTCAAACCGGAGGCTCTCACCTCACCCCAAAGACGGAGTCCAACGCTGATCGTGTATCTATGTGTGTGTGTGTGTGTGTGTGTGTGTGTGTGTTTGTGTGTGTGTGTGTGCAGATGAGTCCACAGAGGCACGCAGCCCTTCCCCCACACACGCATATCATCCACACAGAGCCTATTCTATCTGTATGGAAATTTGGGCTCCACAGCTGGAATCCCACAAAGCGCTGTCATCTACTAATAGTTATTATCTCTTTGGCCTGCTCCCTCACAAAAAACCCTGCAATACAAGCACATTGAATCTTTATGGTAATGCCCTACAATACAGCCCCAAGCTATGGTGCATAGACCTTTGTTATCATTACAATAATTCCCATTCTCACTTGACTCCTCATTACACCATTGGCAGTGCAGGGTTGGATATAGACAAATACCTGCAACTTAATTTATTATACTGTAGCATAGAGTCGTTGATACACAATTCGCGAACTCCCATAGTCTGCGAGCACAGGGAGGCAGTCGATATGATGATGATTAAGTGTGAATTGTCTTTATGAATTAGCAGTAAAGAAGCCTGGGTGCTGTTGTACTTGTACTTAATTGGTTTGTACTTAACTTGTTTGTAGACACGGCTAAGAAATATTGACTTTCAGCGTAATTGCATCATAAGAGTATGATCAGACGATGTTCATTTTCATAACTAAAATTAATAATGAACTGTCTAAATTGTTTTTGAATTTAGATTTTTGTCGTGTTCCCAATCAAGAATGAGCTTTTGAGCTTCACAAAATAACAGTTTTAATTATATATATATATATATATATATATATATATATATATATATATATATACACTGCATATTTGCATTTATGTCAAATGTACAGTTTAAATGCCAACTTTAATGCTAATTAATCTGTGAGTCCTTCTGATGTAAAATGTCATCTTTTCGTCTCTGATAGTTTTGGTTCTATAGTGAAAAGGAGCAGAATTTTCGAGTGCTTTTCCTATCAGGTGTTCCACAACAGCGCAGGTGATTTTCTATGCTTCATGTCATGGTGATGTAGAAGTCGGCTGTACGTAACGGGTGAAGCACACAGAGACACGGACCTTGCCTTGTGTCCTTGAGCTCCTCCATGAATGCCCACACAAGGCCTCTGGATTGCACAAAAAAAGTAATTGCGGCTTGATTGGCACAGCTTGTCCCGTGCAGCCTGTGTCCCACACTTGAAGGCTCTCCTCGGAGCACCCTCATTGTCAAACAGCCTTTTAGCACCTTTGTTCCTCGCTTCCCCTAGGACCTCACAGCTCACCATTGGCAGATGAGTCCCTGTCTGTGACAAAAGGGTCCCTGTGCTCAGCCTCATTTGATGCAGTGATGAACTCTCCCCCCCCCCTCGCCACCACCACCACAACCACCCCCCCTTTACTCACTCACATACACCGGTATTGCAAACCACCTCCTGCGAGAAGAAATGTTCCATTTAGCGGCGTAGGCTGCCAGGGTCAGGACCCAGAGGTGGGCTTCAGGAGACAAACAAACATCCGAGCAGGAGAGGAGTGATGTCTGGTTTACACATTAGCAACCATTTAGCAAATCTCACTGTTTTCACTGCGTCTCCCCGGTGGCCTCTCAAACACAGGATCCTCCTCTTTTGTTGTAATCCCAGCTCAGAGTCGAATCAAGACCAACACTGTGAATGATCTTCTTGATCTTGATGAGGATCCACGCGGCTACAGTGCACAAAATAAGTCATGTGTCATATCAGGTTTCTAATAAATGAGTCGCTAGAAAGATCCCGAATTATTAGCCAGCAGCACTTTTTTTTCCCAGTGATTGTTATCAAACAGTCGCTCTCACCTCTCCTGTGTTGATTTTTGTTCAACACACACACGCACAAACACACTTTAGCAAACTGCGTTTTTCGAATGCCATCTAATGAGGTGATGACCAACCACTTGTTATAATTGCTTCAGTCTCCTTTTAATTTTCAAGCTTATTAATCATATGCAGAGTTATTTAAGAATGCATAAATTAATCTTAGATTAAAAAGCCTATCAAAGCCTCAAAACAATTAAAGAGTAAGGTAAGATTTCCCCTGGGTTGGCACTTTTATTTTAATAGAGTGTTCAGGTGATTATCATACTTTGATGCAGCACTGTGATTAATGCAGACACTTTTAAATGAGCTGCTCTCTTGCACAGAAAGGTAGAATAAGACAGATAATGACCTCACTGACTTTTGTGGTACTTTTCTCATTTTTCCACCTTCAGGTAAGGATGGATTAGTATCGCACCACTTCCTGCAGTGAATGACCCTAAAGACAGTTTTGAACGTACATGGATTTTAAATAAACTACATGTGATCTATGACTTGAAGTCTCTTGAACAGTTGAATTTCGGTCCATTTAATTTTAATTTGTTTGTTGGCAGCAATGAGTTTTAATTAAGAGGTTGGTGCATTTAAATTCCAGCCTTTCACTGATCAATAACTTTGCAGATGGAGGAGATTTCTCCCTACTTTGCTTTTAATTTGTCATTTTTTACTAGAATTTTGGACAGTTCACATATATGGACTTCTCTCTCAATCTTTATGTATTTTATATCAAGATGCATGCTGCATGTGTAAAACCTGAGTAGGTAATCCCAAATAAAAGAATCAGAATTGTAGAATAATGTTAAATTTTCCCCTTTAATTATATTTTTTTCGTTTTTTAACCATCATGTGGCCAAAAAAATAAAACATAGAATAAATGAATTTATTATAGTTATTGTTATTAGTATTATTATTATATTATATGTTTGGATTATGATTTTTATTTGGTATCCTAATTGCACAAAGACAAATATTGTTTTAATATCATTAATGTAATTATCATATGAACGTAGTTTATAATACATTTATCAATACGTTTTGCTCTTCTAAATTAGTGGATGTGTCTGGACAAATTGTTCAGCTCTGCCCCTTTGCTGAAGTCAACAGGACCAACGGGATCGGGTCCCGTTACCTTTCATCAATATTACATCAGTGGCGCCGCGCACGTGCCAAATGAAAACGATTAAGCCAAAGCTTTATTGACTTGAAACGAAAAAAAAAATTAAAAAAATAAAGTTAAACGCCTTTCTGTTAACGCGCAAGGTCCCTATTGTTTCTCAGTCAAAAGAAGAAGAAAAAAAGTCACAGACATGTGACCTTTGGAGCAGCTGCTTATTGTCAAAACGCGTGTAGGCGAGCTGCAGCTCGTGAAGTGTGAGTCCGTGGGAACCCAGCACGTGACGGAGGCCCGCGCCGCATTCAGCCGCAGCCGCAGCAGCCGGGCCTGCACGCGCACAACAAAGTGTCTTCTGGGTTTCCGCCAAATCCCACCGCAGCCTCCTCCGTGCATAATGTCAATAAAAAAAAATCGCAGGGTGTTTTTTTTTCTTTTTACAACAGGCAAAAGAATTAATTAAAAGCATTATATCCGATACAAAAAAGGCTATGAAAGATTAATGTGGATGTTTTCTTTTCTTTACTTTTTTTTTAAAATGTAGAATGAATTTATTTCAGTTTGAACTGAATCATTTCTCTTTTTGTGGCAACACCTGCTCGATACACCTGTGAGGCTGCTCACGTGCGACGCTCAATCACTGGTCTTGGATGCGTAGTTAAAGCGGCTGTCTGTGGGACGGGGAGGGGGAGGGGGGGGGGGGCTCGTGCCTTTGCCACAAGTTTTTGCCGTCACTTGATTTCTGTCGGGTGTCGTGGAGGTGGGCTGTAGTACAGTCCGCCTGCCATGTGGACACCGATGCCGCCGCCGCTGCTGCTGATGATGATGATGATGATGATGATGATGACGCTGGCGCAGCACGGACCGAGCGCGCACACCGACAGCGGAGCAGAGAGAAGAGGAGGAGGAGGAAGAGGAGGAGGAGGAGGAGGAGGAGGGAGGGAGGCGGTGCTGCACGGACAACTGCGTCCCAACATCTTTTACATCCTCACAACACAAACCTCTTATCGACGCTTGATCACAGCAAACTCATTCACGACGGAGGTGGAGCTGTGCGAACATTAAAAGGTGAGTTTGGAAACTTCGGTCGGCGTCATCGGCGTTTTCCGATGCTCTCTTTCTTTTTTCCCTTTTTTTTTTTAAGTGCTTCAGTCAGTCCATCTCGGCTCCTTTTAACGCTCAAAAAAGAGAGGAATTAATAGGATATTCGGAAATGAAACACGCGGACAATCTGCGTTAAGCGTACAAACGGCGGAATTTTCGCGCTCAGCAAAACCAGTTTTTACTTTTTGTTTCTGCGTGGAATATTTTTATATAAACTTGCCGTATTTCTTAATGACAATCGTGTTTTATTCTTAAGGATAAAAAAAATAAAATAAAATATCGCTTAGGCAACTTTATTTAGAATATAGGCCGGTAATTATCCTGTCTGCTGCTTCTATGTTTAGCAGAGTGATCTACTTAGAAAAAATGACCTGTATTCCTTATTAATGCTGCACTTGAGGCTGTTTTTACTTTGACCAAAAAAAAGACCTCATATCTTCCTGTTAATTGTGGTCTCCGCAGCTTCCAGGCCTCTAAGGATGGACTCCATACCTGCGGGGAGAGACGCCTCCAGCTCCTCTCCAAGCTCCAAACAAGAACTTTCCTACCCGAGCGCCACCAGCCTCAAACCGAACCAGGTGGGAGCGGCGGTGCTGTACGGAATACCCATCGTGTCTTTGGTGATCGATGGCCTGGAGAGACTTTGCCTGGCGCAGATATCGAACACCCTGCTGAAGAATTACAGCTACAACGAGATACACAACCGGCGCGTTGCGCTCGGGATCACCTGCGTCCAGTGCACCCCGGTCCAGCTGGAGATCCTGCGCAGAGCCGGAGCGATGCCCATCTCCTCCAGGCGCTGCGGGATGATCACGAAGCGCGAGGCCGAGAGACTGTGTAAGTCCTTCCTGGGAGCCCACTCGCCTCCCAAACTTCCAGAGAATTTTGCCTTCGACGTGTCCCACGAATGCGCCTGGGGGAGTCGTGGCAGCTTCATTCCGGCCAGATACAACAGCTCCAGGGCCAAGTGCATCAAGTGCTCCTACTGCAACATGTATTTCTCCCCCAATAAATTCATATTTCACTCGCATCGCACCCCGGAGTCGAAGTACACGCAGCCGGACGCGGCCAATTTTAACTCCTGGAGGCGGCACCTGAAATTGACAGACAAAAACAGCCAGACCGACGTGTGCCACGCGTGGGAGGACGTGAAGGCCATGTTCAACGGGGGCAGTCGCAAGCGGACGCTGCCCGGATGCGGCTCCGAGTCCGGCTCTTCGTTGAAGCCCCACGGGCCGAACCTCGCCCGAAACTCGCCGGAGGTTCCCCCGAAGATCCTCAGCTGCGAGGACAACCGGGGCGGCGGCGGAGGCGGCGGAGGAGGCGGCATGGCGAGCACGCGCAGCTACCCCGTCATCCCGGTGCCCAGCAAGGGGTTCGGGATGCTGCAGAAGATCCCGCCGCCGCTCTTCCCGCATCCCTACGGCTTCCCGGCGTTCGGCCTGTGCCAGAAGAAGGACGACGGTATGATGGGCGAGCAGAGCAAGGGCGGCCTCCCCGGCGTCCTCTGGCCCGGCACCAAGGACAGCGCCTACCACTCCTTCCCCATGTTCTGGCCCGCGGCGGGCGCGCTGCCCATGGCCCCGTTCCCGCAGACGCAGCACAAGCCCGCGGCGGAGCTGCTGTGTCCCGCACCCAGGCAGACGGACATGGACATTTCCGAGCACAGCGACCGCAGCACCAACACCTCGAAGGACAGCGCGGTGGACAACGACCGCTGCTCCAGCACGCAGTCCGTGCGCAACGACGACGACAAGTCCGGGGACGAGGCGAGGCCGCTGGAGGGTCTGACCCTCAACGCGCCCCGGAAGATCAGCTACGTGTCCGCCTTCAGGCCCGTCATCAAAGACGCCGAGTGCATCGCCAAGCTGTACGGCAACCGGAGCGCGTACAACGGGTGTCGCACCGGCTATTTATCGCCCGATTTTTTGAGCGAGAGCTCGAGCTACCGCTCCATGTCCCCCTGCGCGGACAGCGAGGGCGAGCTGGACGTGGAGACGAACAAGGCGGCGGAGGACGAGGACTCCCGGCCGCTGTCCTCCTCGGTGTGTCCTGCCCGGACCCCCCCGGGCGCGGCTCGCGGCGGCTCGCCGAATAATTCCGACTCCAAGGGCGCGCAGGAGAGCGGCGACTCGCTGAAAACGAGCCTGCACGTGGTGGCCCAGTCGTCGGAACGAGAAGTGCAGAGCAAGCATTTGTCAGAGACCCACATAGCCGCGTCTTTCACCGAAGTGAGTGACTCCCACAAAGCTGCAATCATCCACGCACAGAGTTCCTGCTGTTTTCTCGACTTGTGATTTTATTTTTCATGATTTTTCTTTTTTCGATGAAATATGTCTCATATGTAATTAACGAACAGCATTTAGAATAAAAAAATCTTTGAAATAAAAAATACACACTTTAACTTAAGACTATATTTTTATTTTTTTTAACATTATTGTTTGCTTTATTATAATTTGTTATGAAGGCTGAACGCAGTGGTTGTGTTTTCTGTAGGTTTTCACACCGGAGAGAGGTGACCTGCAACAAAGGAGCAGTCCCTATCACTTCAGACCTGCGACTTACCACACTGGAGCACTCACAGCACAGCATGGTTAGACTTTTTGTTTGTTTTTTGCTTTTGTTAAAAAACAAATCGAAAAAAAGGCGCAGGCTACATTTTTACATCGATTTATTTTCTCCTAAGATGAGAGTGCCACTAAAGAAGAGCCGTCTTCCACGGTGGAGGAGATCGAAACCAAATGTTTTAATGAACAAAGCAGCGATGAAAACCAACGAGAGCCGGATGAGGGTGAGTTACTCCGAGGTCAGCCAGCTTTAATGGGAGCACAGGTTTTTTTTGTTTCTTTGTTTTTTTAAGGGTATTCGGCTTTTAATTATTTCTTTGTAATTTTTGCGTACACATAATGAACTAAAATGTATTTCCTGTGTATTCAGGCGACGACGCAACAGCCAGAGCTCAGCCAACACAAATAAACATACAGAATCTGGCAAAAGGTAAGAGGATGTCACTGTTGGGTTAAATGATTATCAAAACATATCAAATGAATATAAATTAATTTAGAATTAATTATAATTATTATCGTTATTATCCAATAGCTACAATTACATTATATAAAAATACCATTTTATCTGACATTCCTCTTTCCTATTTTAAGGTAATGGTAATAAACAATAGGGTTATGGTTGTCAAATTGGCTGCTATTTTAATTTAAAAACCCAACATGATGTAATTTATATTTCCTCACTCATCTTTATAGACATGTTAAGGCCCTGGGGCCAGAACCCTGAGACATCATATGCCTGAACATGAGCAGCTTCTAATCCAGTTAAAGTGTAAATCATTTCTAACTGAATCATATTTAAACAATACATTCAGTTGAAACACTCGTTTTTATGTTTTGCAGTGAGGAAGATTATTTAAGATTTGACCCCCATCCAAAAAAAGAGACAAAAATCAGGGATCCATTTTTTTGTGTTTTTGCAGAGCCTGGTTTTTCAGTGTAATGACACTTTCACCGCTGTCATTAAAATCAGGAAACTGGAACTGGAAATGAAGCTGTGACACAGCTTGTTATTTTACCACCTGAAATATTCTCTATTTCTCTAAGCCTTTTCTTTTTTTTAGATGAACTACAGAAGCAACTGTTAGAGCAAGTTGAGCTGAGGAGAAAGCTGGAACGTGAATTTCAGCATTTAAAAGGTAAGACAGATTCTAGATGTATATATATATATATATATATATATATGTGTGTGTGGTTCACTGCACTCTGATGATTAGCACCCCTTTAGAATGCTTTCCTGCAGGACAAATCAACTGCTCATTGAGAGACAATCTAATTAAACATGAAATCTATGTGTAGACCTATACTGTGTAGGGAAAAAAAGCTAAAGGGAAATAAAACATGAATTGGAACAATTGTGAAACATGTGAATATGTTTTAGCAAAATATATATACATATATTTTGAAGTCATGTCGATTTATATTATTCATATGGCCCCAGAAAAAAAAGAGCATCACATGAAAAGCAGGTGAATTACAGGACCAAACATGTCTCATTTCTGAGTCTGCACTATTTTTACTAGACTGTAACTCCTGGACATGGAGTCTCCATATCCACAAATAAAGCTGCTTAAAAACTCATCTACACACCTCTTTTCATGCTCAGTCTCTCAGCAGTGCCAAAAATGATGAAACTAGTCAAAGCCATAATTGTGATTTTAATTTGTTAAATGTTCAAATTTGTTAAAGGTTTAAATTAGATTTGTTGTGTCTCACTCTGTCTAAGAAATTAATTGAAAATTCTTAAATCAAGTGTGCAAATCACTGGGTTCGCTGAGTAAAATTAAATTAGCAAACATAGCTTAACACTTCAAGCTGTTAATTTGTACTTAGGAGTCGTATTGTCTCCTCACATTAGTTATTTCTTTTTACAGATACAATATAAGATTTTGTTAAACGCTAAGATCTGTGATGAACTTAGAAGTCTTGTATTCTTAAATACTTATTTACTTATTTACTGTGTAGAATATTTGAATAAACAATTCTTGGTGAATTATGATGAACACAATCCATGGTATCATTTAAGGACAGTACAACAGAGCTGGTTTTCCCCCTAGATACTAATGATTCCACTTTGTTATTCTGCTTGACACACAATTTCATATCTTATGCGATATTCAAGGTATAATTAAAAATTCTTCCAATACAATTCATACATTAAAATAATAATGAAATGAAAACAATAAAATGTGTGAACAAACGTAACCAGATGACAGGTTCACGCATTTTCAAACCTAATTTATTTTACCCAAATTTTCTGCAAAGCAGCAATGCCATGTGCAATGTTTTTTTTATAATCTTATAATCTGAAAACTCAAAACTATGCTGATTTAAATAATAGATGAAAAAATCATTGACTTTTGTTTGACTCATTTTCATCTATGTAGTGACATATTTAGTCTTTTTCACTGGTAACCACAATTTGTAAAGATTTGTTGGACTAGTGCCTAAAATCATCAGATTCCTGACTTAATTGTGATCTATCATAGTTTTGTGAAAATTAATTAAATGTATGTATTACTTCCTTGATTTTCACTAAAGGTTAGACATATGTGAATGAAATCATGCATTTTTGTGACATTCACCGATACTTTCTATGTATTTTAAGAGCATTTTCAGGGTTTAGCCTTAATGAAGGTATTTTCTCACAACTGTGAATGTCACATTAAATGACGAACCATATGATTATTTCACCTGATCGGTCATGCATTAACCTAAGAAGTGGTGAATCGTGTTCACTCATTTAGCAGGAAAATGTACCACAATCATAACTTCTGGAAAGTGATATTCACATTTTATGATTGATTTCCTAAAACAAAGAAAGCATAGGTTGAATTACCTTGGCATGTTAATTACACTGTTTAAAATGTGGCTTTTGGTTCTGTATTTTCTTGGACACGTTTCCATATCTTTCTCAGCTTCTCTGTCAGAGATGTAGGAAGACTTAGAAACTCTGAATTTTTTGATTTCCGCTTTCTGTTTCTTTTCTGGATATCTTTGCAAGATCAGAGTTTAGTCTCTCACTGTATTTCCTTGGCCTCTCTGCATTTGACATTATTTTATCTGACAAAAGAAAAGAGAATCAATGACCAACAACTTAAGAAAAAATAAAACAAATCTAAAGTATCTGTAAAGCAGTCTCCTTGTGACTCTCTGATAAGCTAGAGATCCGTATCACCACAATATATTGTTGATAAATGACACTTTTATGTGATGGTGGAGAAAAACAAATGTGTATAGGGACAAAACATAAATTGGACTTATATGTCACACCATATGATGTTTTCTGCACTTGGCCATGTCATGTTAAGCATGTTAACAACATACTACACTGTAAAACAAAAATTATTTAAACATATTAACATTACTGTAAATGATTATTACAGTAGATTGCTGTATATTTTACCATTAATCACTGTGGTCTAAGAGCTACGGTATTATAATATACTTAATTAACAAATACTGTAAAATGACTTAAATAACATGATGTATTTTTTTAACTTTACTCTTAAGGGAAAATACTGTAAACCGAAGTTAAGTATGTCTACTGTAAAAATAATAATAATAATTACAGTAACTTTATGGATAATTACTGCCAGTTAATTACAATGAATTTTAAGGTAACAGTTTTACAGTGTAGCTATGACAAAGCAGAATAGATTTATTTGTAATTATTACAAAAAAATACAAATTTTTCATTTCGATGAATAGTGTGTCACACCAAAAGAGCACTGCCAAGATCTAAATTTCTTGTAATATAAAAAAGATTACAACTCCCCTCAGGAAAATGATTGTACTATGTAGTACAAGTATGGAGGACCCCTCAATTGTCAAAACAATTGCCTGTTGGAATTTCTTGACATATTGTCACATCCTATGATCTTGAATTGTGTGACAAAATCTTTTCAATCAGAAATGACTCAAAACAAAATATCACAAATAAACAGCTGTACTATTTTTCTGCATTTTTATTTTGAAAATTGTTGCATTTAGTTTTCCATAGTTTTTTTCTCGTTCTTGCTTTGAGAAAAATGCGCTGAACAGGCACACCATATGAGTTTTGTTATGTTTGATTGGAAATTCTGGAAAAAAAAAAGAGTTATGGGCGATTTTGATATTCAGTATGTTCACATAAAGCATGGTATCCTGATGATTTTTCACAGACATATCTATATAGCCTATATTTGATCCTGAAGACAGCAAAACTGCCCTGTCACTTCATCCACAGCTTACCTCATGGCTCATTGTCTGTTCCACTGACTTATTGTCAGGTTGTTTGTCGCTTTAACTTGAGAGCAGCGCCCCCTACAGGCCGAAAGATAAAACACACGCAAGCATCTTCATCAAATGATTTGTCCACTTTATTATCTGCTGGATTCTTGTTGCTTTCTTCTTTGATTATCTAGGCTGACGTTGTGTTGGCGTTGATATTTTTTTCTCATGAAATTAAGTTTTTGTTTCCTTTTAATTCTCTCGCTGAAATCTGAATCTGCCGATCTGTTCCTCAGACAATTTCCAGGATCAAATGAAAAGGGAACTTTCCTACCGGGAAGAGATGGTCCAGCAGCTGCACATCGTCAGAGGTGAGAACAATAACGCAATAAAGCGGAGAAGTGGAGAGAGAGAGACGCGGATTGATCGATTTACTGATTTACACTGTGGTTGATTTATAACGACCTGATCGATGACAACCTTTTACTCAAAATCCCGCGTGTTTGTGTGTGTGTGTGTGTGTGTGTGTGTGTGTGTTTCTTTTCCTCGATCGATTTTTCCCCACATATGAGCTAATGGTACAACAGACACCAGTCAGGTGGCCATGACAAATATAAAAAAAATAACCTCCCATTTCAGAAAATTCATTGAAATTATCTTGTTTTTTATTATTAGTAGCTACTATTTCTTATCTAACTAATTTTGTGTTCATATATTTAAATGGTCTTATAATTAATATTTTTAAATTATTAATAATCATTACCGTGCTAATTATTTTTATTTCACAATTGAAGGAACTGACAGGATCACATTTTACTGCAATTACACAGTGACCACATGTGATGAATATTGATTGATTGGTTGCCTTAATTTCTCATCATTTCTCTGTTGCACATATAATTGGATTAAAAAGAGGTGATATTTGTTGTTAGAAGTTGAGTTAAACTGGTGTAAAACCAAGTGCAACAGCAGCCTTGGTGGTGTTTAGTGTGTATTTATGCACCTAAAAGCATTTGGTTATTTTTTTATCATGGCTTTGCCTTAATTGATCCTTATTCTACCATGTGATGTATATATCCAGGCTATGTGTGAGGTGATATCTGTGTCAGTCTATATTTCACTGCACTTACACGCTGTTTGATTGTTTGATCTCCTTCTTCATAGAAGCTCACGACGCTTTACACCATTTTTCATGTAAGATGTTAACTCCTCGCCACTGCACTGGATCCTGCTCCTTCAAATCCCCTCTGCTGCCTCCCTGAGAATCACACTGCGTCACATCTACAGCTTCTTCAGGGACGCTTTGAGGAAGCAGCTGAAAATAGACACTTATAATTACTTGTAATATTTAAAAAAAAATACTAATACTAATAATAATAATGTGTATCTCTACTCTCAGCATTTATGTAGCTATAAAACCATCTTGCATACAGTGAAGTTTGTTTTTACCGAAATGATACCATTGATGATTATTATTTGTGGCAAAGTGCAATGACAATGTCTGTATCTTGTAATAGTTAGAGGTTGTTATTTTGTTTGTTTTTTTGTTTGTTTTTTTCTGTTGTCAATAGCAGCTTTGACTAGCCAATCCATTGTTCCTTATCCTCTCAGTATTGTGAATTAGCCTACTATACTTTTGCTGTGTCCTTCTTTGCAGGCCAGTAGCTTATAACTTTGGATATTATGCACTTTACAAGAGTGATGGAATTAACCACAGAAAGCCTGTGTATCAAGATAGGATCATAATATAATTATTTGCAGCAGTCAAACCCACCATGTCTTTTTGTTTTTGAAGACTTAAACACAGAAGTTAGTAGGCTAAATTAGTACATCTTGTATAGCACATATTCTATTAAGAGTAGCCTATTTGTTCATGTAATATTTGTTTTCACTGCTAATGAATAAATCATTTTATTAAAAGAAATTTGAATTATTGCACTTAATGTAGCTTTAGGCTTGGTCAACAGTATTTCATTCACCTCATTATTTCGCTCAGAAATATGTCATATTACTTTGTTGTATCCATAATCCGAGGTGTAAAATATAAAAATGATTACTGCATCTAATTTTCATTGTTTATTAATAACTTTGTTTTTTTGATTTATCAATTAATTGTTCAGACAATAGAATATCAGAACGAGTGGAAAATAGTTCACAAGCAGATCCCAATGTGACATCTTCAACGTTTCTATTAGGTGAGAATAAAGATACTGTATTTCGCTTACAGTGACAGCCTATAAAACAAATAGAAAAAAAACTTTGTAGCCTATTTTTCAGAAATTGGAACAAAATGTTTGCCATTGGTGCTTACATGACCCAAATATTGACTTAATCATCGACTAATGTTTCAGCCCCAGATATGATATGAATGAAAAGAAAGAAAACACAAATTTTGTATCTTTAACCTGCTAAATTAGTCGGTTTATTTTTTAAGGCATAATTTTAATGATATGTCTCCAGTTGTCCTAGACTTTACATCTCATATTATCTCATCGCTGCGCTGGTCACTTTCAGATATTTGGACTTAACATTGCAAATCACATTCAACCATTCAACCAGGTTAATTATCTATTGCAATAATACACAATAGTAGGCTATTTAATTAAGGCGACATCCCATTATTAAGTTTATTTTAGTACTATTGTTTTTATTGTATTATTATCAGTTGGTCAGAGACAAATCATGGTTGGCAAGATGAGAAAGTAAAAAAAAATGTAAATACAGTTTAAAGAAGCATTTGTCAGATCTCTTAAAAATGTGTGTGCCCTGTCATTTATAAATCCATTTGTATCAATTTTTGACACAAAATGTCAAATAGTATAAGAGAAAAATAATGATACATTTTACATATTCAATTCACCTAAAATATAAAACTAGGTGATATCATTTGTTTACAATTAAAAAAGGGTTAAACTGCGACAGGTTTTTTTCATCCATCATCATGCACTAAATTACATTTTTGGTATTGATACTATGATCTTACCCCTGTCTTTTTTCTCATTGCATGTTGGGATTGTGAAAACATGAATTTATCTTCCCACCATGGAAGTGATGGTGAACACTAGTGGAGTGTGGTGCGTTTATGCTGCAGCAGCGCCCCCTGCAGCCTGCAGCAGGAGGCGCCAGCTGGTTGTCTGTCTCTCTCCCCCCTCCCACTCTCGCTCCCTCCCCTGAGGATGGCTGCTGCGCCTGCGCACACAATGTAACAAGATGGCGGAGAGTGCGGAACTGAAGGTAAAGCGAGCCCAATATTAGCTTGACAAATAGGCGCGCCACACAGCCAGCTTTGATTTGCAAATCGTTGCACCTTTGTTCCTTGACAGTAGAACACGAAGGAGTGTTGTTATCGAAGCGCATGATACCGAAACAGAAAAGTGGCGGAGCCCAGACAAACTGTTAGCTGGATGGCTAGCTCGCTAGCATTAGCTTTGTTATTGTTGCCGACGTTTCTGATTCTGTGGCTCACCTGCAGATAAGGCCATATATCACCTGTAGGAGGAAGATGAAAACCACCCCGATGTCAATATGTTGAACCCACCGACACCGTGGAGTGAGCCACCTGACCGTGTCAGTAGTTCACCGGATAGATGGAGAAATGTATTTTTAAAAAACGGGCTCTGTCTATTCCCTGGAAGACAAGCGCCGATCAGCTATAGCAGCGGTATTTCTGACTCGTATATAAGGGAATATAAATACTATCTACAAGCTGGTTAGCTGTGACGATTGCCACCCAAGCGATTGGTGTTCAAACATGAGATAAAGTAAATGGTGTAACATTAGGTTAGTTTTAGTGAAATTACATCAGTTAGCTGTTAGCTAACATTAGCTCAGGCTAGATCTATGCTGTCTGCTTCCACTTACTTTATTACTGTTGTAATAATTTAAACTGACAGAAAGTCGCATAGAGGACTGTTTACATTTTGTGTAATGGTGGGCTCCTTTCGTTACGAATAAATGCATTGTTGATATTCCTCCATCATATATATAAGAGGTATTATTAATATTCGCGCTGTAAACGCAGGAATGTCCAGGTGTTCTGTTAACACTAATTGAAAGTACCACTTATACATTACATCTTTTATATCTATGTGCCACAAAACATTGTTTGTTTGTAGCGTTACCTGTTGCAGGGCTGAGTGCTGATTGGGCTCAATTAACATAGAGATGACCTTTTGATCATTAGCCAAGGTCATTTGCCCCAATTCCATATATATGTGAAATTCATAGCAGATTTTTCTTTAATGCAAACATTAACTGTTTCATTTGTGTGAGTTATTCATAAGTTGAAACAAGAAATTACTGAAGAGAGGCTGGATCACAGTCAACTGCAGCGCATAAGAACGTATAGCAGCATAATAGAACAGCTACTATATTAACAACCTTATATAGAGTATAAAACATAATGTATAAAAATGTGTTTAGTGTCTCAGATTCAAATTCAGATTTATTCATTTCTTGATTAATCATTTTGTCTGCAAACTGTTAATAGTGGGGTTAAAAAATCCATCATTTCTTAGAGCCCACAGTGATGCATTTATTGTTTTGTCTGTCAAACCGTCCAGAACCAAGTGTTAACCGACTGATTGTTATACTATGTTGAAGTAAAACAGCAAATAGACATGTTTTAGAAACCTTGAACCAGAGCATGTTTTGTATTGTGTGTTTGAAATATAACTCAAACAATGAATAGATTCACAAAACAGTAATAGATCAATTTGCTGAAGATTGAATAATCTCCTGATAAACACTGATATAAAGATAGAGATAGATATAGCTAGATATAAAGAACTTGTCATATTATGCTGACACTATCTAAAGAATAAATATAATTTATTTAGAAATCTGTTAAGGATTTCTTACATTATCATATTGTGGTCACGTTGTAAATTATCGCTTGCAGCATCTGAAGATGATTTATGGATTGAAGTGTTGAAGGAACCTTTAAATTAAGATAAAAATTAGATAGAGATTAGATAAAATCTCCAGACTCTTTTTTGTGATAATATCTGCTAGAATCTTCTGAGAGTGGCCATTTTTGTTCGTGTATTTCTTCGTAATCCTAAATATCGTGTAACATGAAGATCTCTTCTATGTTGTTACTGTCCACATTGTAGAAATGCTAACGATATATTATTACTCTTCCTGCTAATATATAAAAACATGTTTCTTTACATGGAAAAAAGTGTCTTCCAGGGTGTAATTTCACTTTTTATCTTTCACCAGCAAATGGTAATGAGCCTTCGAGTTTCAGAGCTCCAAGTGTTGTTGGGATATGCAGGACGGAATAAGCACGGACGCAAACACGAACTTTTGACCAAAGCCCTCCACCTACTCAAAGCTGGTTGTAGTCCTGCAGTCCAGATGAAGATCAAAGAGCTCTACAGACGGCGCTTCCCAACCAAAATGGTTTCACCGGTGGACCTGGCCCTGCCTGGTGTCCGTTCTGCCTCCAGCCTGCCCACCAGCCTCGCACAACTGGGATTTGACAGCCACGGGTCCCCATCGCCTATGCTGCCTGTTTCTTTGCTCGGGCCTAAACATGAGCTCAGTCTGCCTCACCTCCCCTCCGCCCTGCACCCTGTACACCCTGATGTCAAGCTCCAGAGATTGCCATTCTATGACATGTTGGATGAACTCATTAAGCCAACCAGCCTTGGTAGGTCGACCACTTCCTTCTCTGTGAAAGTTTCTTTATGACGCAGATTTGGACCTTGCGTTGGGTTTTTATTCGACTGCTATCCTCAAGATTTTCATTTTTTTTTTGTAGTCTCAGACAACAGTCAACGGTTCCAGGAAGCATGTTACGCCTTCGCATTAACACCACAACAAGTTCAACAGATCAGCAGCTCCATGTAAGTGAGAGAAGCTCTTTGCTGCAGGTTGTCCTCATCAGTCACAGAAATAAAAACAAAGAACATATCTCATGAAAGTAACTGGCAAACAGTTTTTCTCGTCATATTATTAGAAAGCAATTTTAATTTCGACACTACTGTGGAACTGTCGTCATTATCTTGACCTCATCCTTTTTTATTTCTCAAGGGACATATCTGGGACCAAATGTGACTTTGCTGTCCAAGTCCAATTAAGGTATATACAACAACTTTTCTTCATAACACTAAGTGTTTTAAATCAAGAAATGCATGTGCTGATTTTTGGCAGATTAATGTCTGTGTTTACCCTTCCCTTAGTTTTGAAAAGCCCTGAACTGGTCGCATTATTGTGATGTACGCTTGGCTATTTTACATTTTCTTGGTAAAACATCTGTAAATTGTTGAGACTTCTCTGACACAACTGAAATGAACTTGTTCTTTTAATTTCCAGATTTTGTTTATCGGAGACAAGCTGTCCCCAGGAGGATCATTTCCCCCCCAATCTGTGTGTGAAGGTGAACGGAAAGCCCTGTAATCTCCCGGTGAGTCAGGACAGTCCACTGTTATTCTGCATTGTGTTTCGCAGCGCCAGTCAGAATCAAAGGCACTGATTTTTAATATTTTGCAGGGATATCTTCCTCCCACCAAAAATGGAGTTGAACCAAAAAGGCCCAGTCGCCCTATCAATATAACCTCTCTCGTCCGACTCTCTACCACAGTCCCCAACACAATTGTGGTGTCATGGACTTCAGAAATTGGGAGGGTGAGGACATCCAGAATATCAGCAAAGCATTATAAAACAAGTTTCATAGCATATACAAATTAAAACATTGAGGGGGTATGAATCACCTGTGCGTGACTTTCTTTTTCTTATCATATTTAAATGTTCTTTTGTCAGAGTTTTTCCATGGCAGTTTATTTGGTAAGGCAGCAGTCGTCTGCAGTGTTATTGCAAAGACTACGGGCCAAAGGAATCAGGAACCCTGACCACTCAAGAGCTCTGAGTAAGTCGCCACTTTATTTTGTTATATAACATCGGGGTGGGTGAAAAAATATACAATACACTCGAGAATCACGATTTAGCCAACCTGCCAGTTTTGTTTCATATTGCAGTGCAACAGTACAAGTGAATAGTTTTCGGAGTGAAAATAGTTAACCTCAAGTCTGTTTATTCATTTGAGAATCAGTTTTTGAGTTGAATCATTAGATTCCCAAAGAGTCCCACTCCAACTAAAAACATAGAGCACTGCAAGGAGTAGAACTTGTAAAAGATTATGAAATCAGTGACCTATCTTGTTTTTGTAAAACAAAAAGAAAAACTTGCTTTTTGACCAAATATTATAAGCACACAGAAAGAAATCTAATCTATTTGGGAACTGAATGAGGTTCTAACTTTCCTAATTTTATAATAAATGTTTCTTTGTTCCTTTTAAAAGGGGCTGTTTTTGTCTCTATACACTTTTCCACCCTGTGGATTGTAGCAACAAAATGAGTGCAGCTTGCTTATTGGGAGGGGTTGTTGTGGCTTCCTCTGAAATAAAACAACATATTCTGCACTATATTCTGCATTCTTGTATCATTCTTTGTGCTTGTCCTTTCTTACAGTCAAAGAGAAACTGACAGCTGATCCAGAGAGTGAGATTGCCACCACCAGTCTACGAGTGTCCCTGCTGTGTCCTGTAAATATTTAACTTTACTACTTAAATTCTGAGAAACCCTGTGTTATGACATGTCATATAATGCAGTAGGCTGCAGAGTTATGGCAATAGTAAATCAACGAGAAAACAACTGTCTGTTTGTATTTCACAGTCATTTCTTTACAATTTGAGAAAAACAAATTAGTACTTAAAAGAGGTGGAGGGGTACTCTGTTAATTAGAATTCTTTGTATACTCTATTAGAAGAACTGCTTTGTCCTGCAATACTCTGATCAAAGCTAAGTAGTATTATTTGCAGTACTGAGATTGTGACATGTTTTGGTTTCTTTTTGTGGTATGTTTTAAAGCTGGGAAAAATGAGGCTGACAATCGCTTGCCGAGCGATAACATGCTCACATCTTCAATGCTTTGATGCTACACTTTATATCCAAATGAATGAGAAGAAGCCGACCTGGGTGTGTCCCGTCTGTGACAAGAAGGCTCCATATGAGCACCTTATTATTGACGGGTGAGTACAACACTGCATCAGCAAGTGCTCAGACTACTGTATGATTCATTTTGTTTTTATATTTCGATGCAATTATGGTTTCCTAGTTGCCAATTTTAGTCCTTTTGTCACAATATCTTGACAGGTTGTTCATGGAAATCTTGAATAGCTGTTCTGATTGTGATGAAATCCAATTCAAAGAAGATGGAGGCTGGTCGCCCATGAGGTCAAAGAGAGAGGTTCAGGAGGTGTCTGCTTCGTACTACGGTGTAGACAGCGGTATGCAACTCACAGATTTTACATCTTAGAGAGCGTTTTAATCAGGAAAATGCTCTGTGCATTTGCTCCAAATCCTCATACTGCAACAAACTGTGCCAACCACTCAGCTATATGTCACCTGCTAAATAAAGATTAGCGAGTTGTTTATCAATCCAATCAACCAGGGTCATTACAATGTCATGAAGCTATACAGCCTAAGTATTACGTATGAGTGTTACTATAGTAAGTGCACTTACTTATCCTATTTTTGTAAAGCTTCCAAAGACTAGTAATGGAAGCAGATGTCCTGAATGCTTCTTGTTGGAAGCACACAGATAATATGAATTTCATATTTATGACATTTAGACTACATTTTAGACTACAAGCCCAATATGACTTTGGGGTAATATATGTACACAAATAAATATAAATTCTCTTTCAAGCTACACCTTAAATTGAAGTTATTAAAAAATGTGTTTTGTGGTACAATGTTGTAACCATATTTTAGCCTAGCAAAATAAGGTCTAAGACCTTCAGATCTGATATCACACAGATTTCACCCAGAAATCAATGTTAAAATCATGGTTTGGACTCACTGGGATGCTTTAAATGTACTGTTAACTGTCATCTGTGTGCACAATGTGAGTTTGCGGTCTCTTTGTAGAAACGTCTCGAAAAGAAGAGCATAAACGGGGATCATCAAATGACAGCAGCAAGAAAGTGGATGTGATTGACCTGACACTGGATAGCTCCTCAGATGAGGACCTAGATGATGAGCCGCCTCTTAAAAGGCCCTGCCCCTCGCTGTCACCCGTCTCTCCACCTCCAAACAAGGGGTAGGTTTCAAACCAAACAGCCATAAACAAATCTTTGTACCTTCTTTCTTGATCACTAATCTGATGTGGCATCATCATCTCCTGTCAGAGTACTGAACTTACACAGCCAGTCCTCACCTGTGAGCAGAGCTCCCAGCATGCCCCCTGTGGAGACCAGCTACATTCCTCCACCTCCACCTCTTATCCAGGACTACCGCCACTATTATCACACGACTAGTGACCTGCCAGGTAAGCCTGTCACTTACCATTGAGGACGAGCTCAAATCTTATTACAATACTACTTTTTTATCTGTAAGTTTAAGAGTTATTCATTATCATTTCTCCTGCCCAAACTGGCTGTTAGGAGGTCCTCCTCTGGTGCATCTATATTGTAAGAAGAGAGAGAGAGAGAGAGAACATTCAGTCTGCTTTCTGGACAAATTACTATATCATGATGTTTAGCTAAAGCTAATATAAAGCATTATCATTTTCAGTTGGCTGAAGAAGACTTTCCAAAGTTATGCTTCTTTGTACACACTTACTAGTCGTAGGTTGTTTTTATATTAACTTTAAAATGCAGTTTTACACAGAATAACATCTGTAGATAATCTTTGATATAGTTACTGTGTAGTCAAGTTGAGGAATGATTAAAGTGACCTACTTCAATATATTGGTAATGCTGTTAACCCAGCCTCCTGAGAGAATGTCAACGGGTCACATTTCTGCAGACATTAAATGTCACTGTTCATACATATATAACGTTTTTAATACAGGCATATTTTCACAAATGTTGTTTTATGGTGTGATAACACTGTGGTTAATGTGTTTTTAGGTTTAAGTGGAAAATAAAAGCTTGGTTAGGCATAGGAAAAGTTCATGGTTTGGGTTGAATCGATCAATGCGCGATATGACGGGACAAACATCCAGTAAAATGTGCAGTCAAACACCAGTCAAATGACCGAATGCCCGGTTAACAGTGGTGTCAAACCGGTCTTGGTCTCTTAAGAGCAACTTCTGAAACATTGATATTCAGCATATCTGATCTCATAAACGTAAACTGTGTGTGTTTCCCTCTGGGAACGGCTGGTTGTTGCTTGTTAAATTTATTTGTAACTGTAAATTTGAGTAGTGTATATGTGAATGGACTGAATATTCTTTACTTTCTTACAGATCTAAATTTCTTCTCCTTCCTCCAAGGCGACAATCAGGTACATTATACATTATCCCTGCCACTGAATATGAAGGCAGTGCCAGTCGCAGCATCGTGCTGCTGTACATTATGTTCTAGTTTTGCTGTTGTGAAACAGCCTCTCTTCTCTTTCCTGTTAGCATTACAACATGGTGATGGCTGCCGCGGCAGCTGCATCGGCTTCGGCCTCAGAGGACCACGACCTGCTCCTCAACCGTTTCCTGCCCTACGGATCTTCTCCGATGTTGCGGGAGCCCCCCGGCACTCCCGGGAGCAGCACGCTGGCGGCCACTAATGGAGGCAGCAACAGTGGCAGCACCAGCAGTTTGGTGTCTTCCAGCAGTCTGCGGGACCGCGACAAAGACAGGGAGCGAGACAGAGACAGGGACAGCCACTCCATCTCAGGATTGTCACGGTCCTCGATGGAAGCTGCAGCCGCGGCGGCCATTTATGGCTCCATATCTGACGTTATCTCTCTTGACTAGATCCACACAGAACTTAAAAAAACAAAACAAAACAAGGGAGACCTCGAGAACAGGAGTTCTTTGTAAATAACAAAGAGGAAGATGAAAGAATACAGTGCTATGTACAGAGAGGAAAATCTATTTTCAATTTTACTTATCATATGTATATAAACTTAGGACGCTTCTTGTCCGGTGATTTACTTCAGTTGATATTTTTCTGTGAATACTGAAGACTTTTTCACACCTCTTCATGTGGTCCTTTGATTATATTGTACCTTTTGTACTTGGTTTTTACAGTTTTGTTTCGATATTCCATGTCAAAGGCATTATTTCAGTATAATGTTATGTGCACAGAACCCTAATGAGGTGACACCTTATGGATCATGATATTTAGAACATAAAGAAAATGGGCATTGGTATAGATGTACAAAAGGCAATTCACAACAAAAGAGGAAAATGTGTAATGCTTTCTTTATTTTCTAAATGGCATCATTGCTGTCAGAAATGTATCGGCGGCAGAAAGATCTGGCCATTTATGCCATCACTGTAGGTTTTTCTGTAAAACATTCATGCTGTGGTCATATTATTTGTAAGAAATTATTTATGATGTAAGTTATGTTGGATGTATGCTGTTTTTAAAGAAGCATTCCCTATGCCTCTAGGAACTGTTGCCACTAGAATTGCAAACACAAAACGCTAGATACTTCTGTTCTCGCAACTCTGCACTCTTCCCCTTCGTCTTTTTCACTTAATTCAATTATGAACAAAATGTTAAAGTTTAGACTTTACTTAATACATATACATTCAAAATAAGTCAGTATTGAAGGACCAGGCTCCTCCTGTGTGTGAATGAATGGCACTGGTCCGTCCAGCAAGAATCTTTTTATGTTATCACATAACACAATTGGACCTTTATAGAGATTTGCAATTTATTATATTGTGTATTTTTCTTTTACACTTGTTTTATTTTGCATATTACACTTGAGTAAACTAAAGTGAAGTGGCCAGTTGACAAACTTCTCCACTTGATGACGAGGCTAGTTTCTGGTCCACTTGGAAGTATTTGTTTAATTCATTGACATACGTGGATAGATGGCATTTCATGATGTCCTTGTTTGATTCTAGCACTTGCTTTTTTCATATAAAGGCTGTGTGGAGCAGCTAAGCAGCAGTAAACGAGTAGTTTTCAGCTTTGCATGTGTGCGAATTCCCTGAAAGCTCACCTGTTTGAGTGCTATGCTGTTTCCTTTGTGAGGCCACATGACATGTAGTCTTTTTGTTGTGTAATGTGTTTGCAACAGCCTATAAGATAACTGTGATAGCTTAGTCTTTGACTGAATCACGATGCATTTTGGCCCAGAAGTTAAAATCCATTGAAGTTATTATGGACGCCTTCCCTTCCCTTTATTTTTCTTGACTTGTGCTTACAATTAGGTTTATTTATTATCATATATATTTTCAGCATTTGTTTGATTCGTGGATAATGCATTGCTGTCATTGTATGTGATATTTCTTTTGTAATTATATTAATGCTATTTAAAAATGTCATTGTTGCTTGACATGCATTGTAACATTTTCTGTTTCTCTGTCCGTTTTACTATCAGATGATGTCAATAACTCAGTAGAGGCTTTGATCATTTTGAACCGCTACAAGGTCTACTGTGCTGTTTGATATTTGTAAGAATTAAACAGATATAAGAAAGTGCATCTTTGTAGTTGGTCTAAGCACAGTCATTTTATGATTTATCGGATGGTGATAGTGGATAGATGATAGGTCTGATTTGTAAATCTCAATGTGACTAACTAGTAAAATAAAGGTCAAATTAAAAGGTGACAGGACAGTGTGAGATGCAAAACAAAGACGAAGTAGCGTTTTTTTTGGCCACAAAGCACATCTGTGGTCTAAGGATTTCTGATTTACCTGCCTTTATTCTTCTACAACAGTGAGCTTGTTTATTAGAAGTAGGTGCACTAATCCGACAATCCGACTGGATTAAAATGAGAACAACACAGTCCTGGATTAGACACCAACTGTGATGTGACCGTGTGTTGACATCACTTCATTTAGGTCCCATATAATGCAAATAGACATTTTCATGTTTTTCTTTTACTCTTGGGGGTTTAGGGGTCAATGTAAAAAATATCCCATATATCAAACACTGAGAAATACAAAGGCCTGAATTTAGAAACTTTAGAAGCAGTTTCATTGTTAGTTTTTGCTTCCTTGACTTTGTGATGTCATGCAGTAGCTTCCTCTGCTTGACCTCAGCTGAACTCCGCTAACCAGTACCCTTAGAAGTGAAAATCAGCCAATCAGAAGAGAGGTTTGTGAGTAATGTGACAGATCAGGACCTGTGCTTTCTGGAGCTCCAGTAAGGCACTAAAGAGAAAACTGCATTATCATGTTATATGTATCAAAACCTAAAGTAAAAAATCCCAAACTGCATAATGCGGGACCCCTGAAGTTTCTTCATCATTGTCATACAAAATAAATGATTCCTATGTACAGTATTCTATGACTATGCAGGCCTCCACCCTGACTTTTCAGTGCCACAGCCTTCCCTGCTTTAATGTAACCTTTTCATAAAACATGATTTTATAAAGTTTGACACTGTGATGTATAAATATAGATTTTAAATTATTCATTAAAATGGTTGTAGAGCTCTGCATGAGCCTCAAATGAAATGCTGGATTCAGTCCTCATTCCAGCTTGAGTGCACCTGACTAAGACCTGAATCCAACGGACTGAAAGCAATAGTGTTTGTTTTCATCATCACCACCTGGCAATACATGTTGTTTTTCATAGTGCATGAACATGGCATAAACACTTCAGATGATCATAAGAACAATAAATCATTAAATCATAATAAAAGCATTTCTAATTCTATTGGCGCACCTGTTGTTCACGCTTTTATTCTATTCAGTCCCACCTGCAAAAGATGAAATTGGTTTTGAACTCTGATAAAATGAAGGCCATGCTGTATTCCAGAGCTACTGTGCAGTCAAAGAATCTCCCTAATTTAACTTGCCAGGATGCAGCCATTGATTGAGCTGGTTTTATGTTACAAATACATGAATATCCATATTGATGATGGTTTACCTTCCAAATACCATATTTTGAGTTTAGTTACTAAACTTTAGGTATAATTGAGCTTTTATATTAGGAATAGATCTTGCTTTTCACACAGGAACAGGGCCTCATGTCAGCAACCTGTCTTCCATTGCTTGATTACGGTGATGTATAGAACATGCACCAGTCACAAGTTTACATTCTCTAGATACTGTGTATCATTGTGCACTGAGGTTCGACATAAGAATTCCACCCATCATTGCACTTTGTACAAAAAAGCTAAATGATCATCCTTGTCTATTAGGAGTCTCACTTGTTGGTTTACTTTAATCTGTTAGGATGTACTTGGAATGGTCCCATCCTTCCACTGATTTCACTTTGTTAAAAGGACATCACAGCCTATGATCCACTGACTTTTTGACCGTGATTGTTCCTTATATTTCTACTGAACTTTAGATTTGCTGTTCCGTCTGCATGAAACTCCCTGCAAGGTGATTTAAAATTGTCAGATGCTACCTATTACAACTATCGCTGCCATTCTATTTATCTATTTATTTTTTCTCTACTCGTTGTACAAATGTTATTTGTGTTACAAATTGCACTGTCAAATTTTGCTGCCTCTTAGCAAGGTCACTTTTGAAAAGAGATTCTGCATCTCAACAAGCTAGCCTGGTTGAGGAAAGGTTAACTATATTAAAAAAAATGGGCTGTGGTTCTCATTGCTTTACAGTAGTGTATACATAGATCCAACATTCAGCAACAGAAAATCTCAAAGAGAATATGGCTGTAGGTGGTTGGGATTCTCTGTGAAGGTGAAGATGATGGTGAAGAAGGGTTTTGGAGATTTGCTTGTTGAAGCTACATTCCCTTTCTGAGAGCTCGCTCTGGTCGCAGTCGTCTTTTTCGTTCTGGATTTTTCCTCTAGAGTACCATGTTCCTCTGTTTTAGAGCTGACTCTGTGTTGGTCAGCAGGGCCAAGGTGTCAATGTGAGCGATGGTGCAATTTAGACTTTATTTTAATGGCCTTGCAGATCTCTTTGTCTTTGTCACTAGAGGAGCTGGCTGATTTTTTCCTCTGTCTCTTTCTCTCTTTCTATTCCTCTGCTGCCCTCTCACACTGTTCCTTAAGCTCCTTCCACCAGACGACAATGCTTGAGTTGCATTTGTCTTCCTTAGCAGTGATCTCTATTTCTTTGGCTCATCGTCTCTTTTTTCCTTCTGAAGGTCATTCTCCAGCTTCCTGTTGTTTTCTTCTGTGACAATACTCAACAACACTATAAAAGTATAGTTTAAAATCACGACTGTAGACATTTATCTCATAATTCTGCTTCAGCATTATTCCAGTCAGAACCACATGACCTTCAGTAGACGTCCTGTTGGTGTTCATTCATATATTCTGATTTATAGCAAAACAGTTTAATGGAAACTAAAACTTTATGAAGGATTACAAATTCTATAGAGCCCATTTATACCGCCCCCTTCCCACTCCATTATGCGGTATAGGATGGAATGTCTTATTTGAGCATTTCCATTTTAGCATTGGTACCAGTCACCATTTTATTAACCCTTTGTGGTTGGGGTATCTACGACCAGTGTAGCTGCAATGGTTATGCAATGAATATGGCCATGCATCATGCAGATTTTAATGAAAATGTATTTTTGCATCATCTTTTAGACATCTTAAACATTTTTAAAAAGATATACATAAAACACAAACTAAATTATATGCATTAGTTTCAGCAACAGCAAATATCAAAAGGTGCATGTAAAAAATGCAGAATATTAATTTAGCTCTTTTGCCTCTCTTCGTGCAGTCATCTCTTTAGATAGCTGAACCTGCAACATTGAACATGAAAAAAAATTGCATTTAATGCCATCAGAACATTCAACCTAAAAACATTTTTATGTAAAACAAAATAAAGAAAAATAATAAAAAAATAAATGTAAAACAAAAAAATAAATGTAAAATAAAAAAACAAATGTAAAATAAAATAAACAGTTTATTTTATTACATTTGAACACAATTTAATAATTCATTGAACTCAAAATGAATTAAAGTAATACTAAAAATATAAAATAAACACTTCAATTAAATGAGAAAAAAATGGTTAATTAATAATTTTACTCAGTACCAATATCAATAAGGACTGAAGTGTTTTTCTTTTTTTAATTATACAGATTCGTTAAATTCGCAGCGAGATCGGCAGCAGTGAAACTTCCTCGCAAAACATTTCACTTCCTTTCTCCTTTTTCGTTTCGAAAGATGGAGATGATTGGACCTGCAGAAACATCACTTAACACATGCTGCAGACGGACGTACGATGGATTACTTTACGTTACATGAAAAATAAGGATTTGCATTTTTTTTCAGCTGCAGCAATTTTACTAAACTTTAGCAAGTTAGCAAGTTAGCAAAAAGCAGGACGAGGTTCTCCTGCTCTGAGATTCCTCCGCCTCTAGAGGTCAGGAGACTTGTATGGGAGAATTATTGAAGACAGAAAAACACTACCAACAGTGGAATCGACAACTTTTCGAAAACTTGTCGTAAAATCCCCTTTGCGACTGACAGCACCAAAGACAAGGTAATGTACATGTTAGTTTGGTGAGAGTAACTTAAAAGTAACGCAGTCGTATTTCAATGCCTTGAAATGCTTAATTGTGATGAATTACTTTGAAATTGAAGTAATTTGAAAAACATTATGGATTACAGGTTTTAATTAACCTGTCCAACACTGTATATAACATATACGATTTATTAGAATATCCAGTCATTTACTTTAAATACTGAATATGTATAAAAAAAAAGTCCCACAACGTTTTAGTCTTGTTTGTTTTAAAGCCTTGTTATTTAAAAATCTGAGCACTGTAATTTATTTTTTAGCAAATATTACTCTAACAGGAGAAGTAGTGCTTTGGTTTGGGACTACTTTCAGCGGTGGAGTAATACACATTTGTTGCTCCAGTGAGTATTTGTCCTAGATATAAAGCAGAATGATAAGAATGGTCAGAATGCCTGTTAGTAGGGTAGAAAACCAATAAAATAGTCGCAATATGGATTATTTTGTATAATGATGTTTTAGGTTGTTTTCTGGTTGGTTTCTGAAAAGTCTGACACAAATTCCATCGCTTAATTTTCTCCCACTTTATTTTGAGGTGACATTCTGATATGTCATGTATGAGAAACAATACATACAATACATTTTAGTGCAGCAATATTAATGTATAAAAAGAAAACAGCTGTGACGGAGGTTCAGTAGCCTTCACAGTTTCTAAATGTGTCTAATTCCCAAAATCTCTGGAATGCATAGAGACCTGTATTTTTGCACAGTTTACATAATACAAACACTACAGGTCCTCCATCTGTATTGGACTAATACATTACACTGTACTGTCTAAAGGTACATGGAAAGCAACTTTAAGTTGCCTACTTAGAAAAACTATTATTCATTGTAATAACAACAATAATTATTCATTAATCCTTTCCATTTTCCTTTTTATTATTATTGTAACGACTGTGTACCGTGTGTGTACCGTAAAATACCAAATAATTGCTGGGTATCAATTAACTATCTCATCTGTCAATACTTAAAGCTTCTTTGCAAAGATTGTGGTCAGAAATCACAGTACGACACAGTCGTCCTTAACTCCAGAGATCGCCAGGGGTGGGCTGTTAGTTCTGTGTCAGACTACTCCAGAAAGGCTGTGAAGTACTCGCTCCGTGGCCCACTGATGTGGCTTTCTCCCACAGGTGATGCCACCTACTGTCACAGTTATCCACTGTCTGCTGTGTTTTTCCCCAACAGATTATCCTCTCTGCTTTTGTTGCCATCGACTGCCTCCCGTGGTTCGGTCCCACAGGTCCTCCTCTGTGTCTTGTTGCCTCCCACTGGTTTCTCACAGTCATGCAGAAATGATGGTATGATGGGTCGTATCATTGTTAAAGTGGTAAATGTGAATATATATATATATATATATATATTGAATCACAAATCTAATATATATTTATATGTGTATACATATGTATATATATATATATATGTGTGTGTGTATGTATATGTATATATATATATGTGTGTGTGTATGTATATGTATATACAGTACTACTCGGAAAATTAGAATATTGTGTAAAAGTTGTTTTATTCATGCAATTCAACATAAAAGGTGAAACCAATACATTTTATAGACTCATTACAAGCAAAGTGAGATATTTCAAGCTTTTAATTGTTTTAATTTTGCTCATTAGGACTTGCAGCTTCAGAAAACCTCAAATTCAAAAACTCAGAAAATTAGAATACTGTTAAAAGCTTCAGTATTGAAGGCTCAAAGTGTCACACACTAATCAGGTAAGTAATCCAAAACACCTGCAAAAGGGTCCCGAGCCTTTAAAAAGCCTGTGTCTTTGGTTTAGAAGAATTCACAATCATGGGGAAGACTGCAGATCTGACAGTTGTGCAGAAAACCATCATTGACTCCCTGCACAAGGTGGGTAAGACACAAAAAGTGATCGCAAAAGAAGCTGGATGTTCTCAGAGTGCTGTGTCAAAGCACATTAATGGACAGTTAAGTGGAAGGCAGAAGTGTGGAAGAAAACGGTGTACAAGCCGGAGGGATGACCGCAGCCTGGAGAAGATGGTCAGGAAAGGGCCATTCAAAAGTGTGGGGGAACTTCATAAGGAGTGGACTCAAGCTGGAGTTGCTGCTTCAAGAGAAACGACACGCAGGAGGATGCTGGACATGGGCTTCAAATGTCGTATTCCTGTTGTCAAGCCGCTCCTCACGAGCAAGCAACGCCAGAGGCGCCTTAGCTGGGCTAGAGAAAAGAAAGACTGGACTGTTGCCCAGTGGTCCAAAGTCCTCTTTTCTGATGAGAGCAAGTTTTGCATCTCATTTGGCAACAAAGGTCCCAGAGTCTGGAGGAAGACCGGAGAGGCGCAAAATGGAAGATGCATGAAGTCCAGTGTTAAGTTTCCCCAGGCTGTGATGACTTGGGGATCCATGTCAGCTGCTGGTGTTGGTCCTCTGTGCTTTATCAAGTCCAGCATAAACGCAGCTGTCTACCAGGACATTTTAGAGCACTTCATGCTTGCTTCAGCGGACCAGCTTTATGGGGATGCAGATTTCATCTTCCAGCAGGACTTGGCACCTGCCCACACTGCCAAAAGTACAAAATCCTGGTTCAACAACCATGGGATTACTGTGCTTGATTGGCCCGCAAACTCACCTGACCTGAACCCCATAGAAAATCTGTGGGGCATTGCCAAGAGAAAGCTGAACGGGAAGAGACCAAACAATAAAGAAGAGCTCAAGGCCGCGATTGAAGCATGTTGGTCTTCCATAACACCGGAGATGTGCCACAACCTGGTAGCATCCATGCCGCGCAGGATTAAGGCAGTCATTCGTTCAAAAGGGGCCCCAACCAAGTACTAAGTACAGATGCAACATTTTATTTTCAGAGGCCTGACATTTTTGTATTTAAAATCCCTTTTTAAATTGATTTCAAGCAATATTCTAATTTTCTGAGTTTTTGAATTTCAGGTTTCTGAAGCTGTAAGTTCTAATGAGCAAAATCAAATCAAATAAAAGCTTGAAATATCTGACTTTGCATTTAATAATACTATAAAATGTATTAGTTTCACCTTTTATGTTAAATTGCCCGAATAAAACAACTTTTACACGATATTCTAATTTTCCGAGTAGTACTGTATATATATATATATATATATATATATATATATGTGTATGTGTGTTGAGAGCAGATAAAATCCCGGCTGCAGTTTTCTTCTATATAGAGGCCTGCCAGCGTCGGAGGCATAAAACGAGTTTGAGGCATTCGTGAAATTAGATTACACAGATGAATATTGTGTTCACAGTGAAGTGTATAAAAAACACTCGTGGTGACACTTATTAATTTTTAATGATTAGATGCAGGAATTCAGGAACCTGGTTATTGATGGAAATGAAAGAGGTAAGTGAGATGCATGCAGAATTCTGTTTGTGTCATGTATGAAAAGAAAAAGGTCCAGTCTCTTTTTGCTTCAGTTCTGTGTTGACGAAAACATGAGATATTGAACCAAACAACTAGTCAATTAATAAGTAATAGTTCCAGACTTCTCAGTAAATGTTTTAGACAATATATATTTAAGCAATGACGATAAGACCTAAACCTTTTAAGTTCGGATAATGCACCTGTGGTTACCACTTACCTTTTCATCACTCAAACTCATGTTAGCAAACATTTTAAATTGTCATGCTGCAAGAAAAAAAATACATTTTATCTGGTGGAGAGGTAAGAAATTAGTTACCAACCTTTACATTAATCATCAACTGTTTTGATAATCAGTTCTTTCGTTTATTTTTAGGAAGAAAATGTCCAAATTCTCTGGTTCCAGTCAAATGTGATTATTTTGTTAAGTTTCTTTAATCTTCTATTATAGCAAATGGATGATCTTTTTTGTTTTGAATTGTTGGCCTGGACCAAAAAAGGGAACTTTAAGTTGAATCTTCAGTTTTGGGAAATAGTGATCGACATTTTACACCATTTTATGAATCAATCAATTACCCCTTTCAACAATTGAAAGATTAATCATCTATCAGAATAGTCATTAGTCGCAGCCCTAGTATGTAGAAAAAGTTTGTTTTTTATTATCCATCATTCATTTATATTTCCTGTGCCGGGATTCCTCAAACATGACCTGTTCATCCCAAAAGTATTCTACAAGTATTTACACAAACTCATCACTTCTCTCATCTTCTTTCCTCTGCTCTCTGGTGGTTTTTCTGGTCCAGCTGGAGTCTTGTGTGCAGGCCTGGACCCAGAACTGGCAGCAGCTCTCTCTGTGCACCTGGGTCGTCCCAGCCTGAACCCAGATATGGATTTCCTCTGAAATCTGCTGTTTTTTTAGGCTCAGAAACTTAGACAGATATCGATGTAAAACTGAGTCCACAGCAGCGAATTCATCTGTTGTAATTCACATGTTATGAGTAAAGTTTCTATATTTTATTTACAGCGTTTCTGTATATCCTGCACATACAATATTATACATACCTACATGTACTTCTCAAGCCCTTTTCACGGTTTACATTACAGATAAACTTGTATTTTTTACTGTAATAACTTAATTAAAAAAAACAATAACTGATAAAACTGAGATGCAATTGTTTTACATATGTTAAGGTAACAAGAGTTTTTGCAATATAACCTGCAACTGCATGTATGTAGATTCACAGCCGTTTCCTGAATACGTGGCTGCTTCACACAGAATCTCTGTCGATACATATTCTCCTTAAATATCTATCAGCCAAACGGCCACTTTCCACTAAAATTAAACTTATTTAAGACAACGATTTGTTGTTTAGGTTTTTTTTTTCTTTTGACACAAGAGTTAATTTGTAATAGATGTGATATGGACAAGTTGGCAGAAAAAAGGCAGATAAACGTTCTTGCTGCTTGTTGTTTAAATTCCTCCACAGTCGCTAGAAATGGTCTTTGTGGTTATGTTCATGTCCCCACTGCAGTGGACCTGGACCTGGACCTGGACCCGGGCCCCCTGGTGTCATCTGTCCTGGTCTTGCTGGACCACCTCACCACTCAGTGTGATGGTGCTCAGGTCAGAGAACTGCTGCTGCTGCTGCTGGTTCTGGTTCTTCCCCCTCTGGACCTGCACCTGAGTCAGTGGGTGGACCATGGACATGTGGACGTTCAGGTTGTGGGCCTTCTCGAAACGTTTGCCACACATCAGGCACGCGAACTCCAGGTCGGCCTCTGCTTTGTGTTTGGTCATGTGGTATTTTAGAGAGGCGCGCTGGCGGCACTGGAAGCCACAAACCTCACACCTGCAGGAGGAGGAAAAGGGAAACTTGGTTTAGAAACTTGGTTTAAAACAGTTGCAACAGAGGGTGAAAACCAGGTTTGTAGAAGTTCTATCCAGATAAAATCAGATTTTTGATTAATTGAAATGAGTAGGTGAAAAAATAATTTCTCCAGTACAGTATAGATAAACTAAATTTCTACTGAAGTAAAGTAATGAAGTATTTGTACTTTGTTACTTCACTGGTCGCTGTGTCTTTTTTTTTTTAAAGGTCATCAGGTATAACTATTTTTTGCATAAACTCCAGCATTAAGAACACTTACTGAAGCGGTTTGGCCCCTGAGTGTCTCATCTGATGAACTGAAAGATGTTTCCTCTGTTTGAAGGTTTGGCCGCACTGGTCACAAATGTAGTTTCTCTCTTCTGAGAAACAGACAATGGAAGAATGAATCAATTAGTTGTCAACTATCACATTAATCGCAAACTATTTTGATAATTAATTAATGGATTTGAGCAAATTTTAAGAAGAAAATGTCATCAAGTACAAAACATGAGATAAAGACAACTTGATAAAAGGTAAAACTATGACACTGAGTCAAAAATATAACATAAAATACATAATTACTATAAAAAGTTAAAACCAAACAAGTAATTGATTTATTGTCTTAATAATTTATATTCATAGACTATCAGAATAATTGTTAATTTTTTATGTAAAGCACTATGTATGAAAGTGCTTAACAAATAAATATTGATTATTTTTGACCCTTTGCTGGTGTTTTGTGAATCTGTTTCTTTTTGTCCTGTTTTTGCAGGTTATTGGAGATGATTTAATCCTCCTCTGGGTGTTTAAAGGAACCAGATCAGACAGGTGTTGGTTACCTGTGTGGATCAGCTTCACGTGTCGCTGCAGGTAGCGGTCGATCATGAAAACCTTGTTGCAGCCGGGGTGGGGGCAGGGCCGCTGCCTCACCTCCTCATGATGGTCTTTAATGTGCTTCTGAAAGACCGGAGATCAGGGGAAGGAAAAAAAAAAAAAAAAAAAAAGTAGAACATGATGTGAGTAATGTTCAATATTTCACTGTAAAACTTATGACCGGGCGGAGTCGAAATCCTGGAAGTTAAAGAAGTCACAATTAAATTTTTTCTTGTTTGAAACTTATGTGTAATAATAACTGTCCTCCATGTTTTCAATTTAAAAAAAAATGTTCACATTTTCAAACAGCACATGTCCATTTTCCATTCAGATATCGAGCTAATAAGATTCTAGCATCTTTTTACCCTCATTTTTTATTCCTGTATGTAGGCAATACCCAATATTGTTGAAAAAAGTTCTTGAAAAATTTTAATTCAATTTTTGCTTCTGCACAGCCTTGCTTAACAGGTTGTGAATTAAATATATACGATTTTTTTTGCAAGTAAAAATGGTACAAATGGACTTTCAAATGACAAGAAACCAACATAACCACAGAACATACATTTTGAGAGACATGAGAATCATTTAGAAGCACTGATGCACAGCTGTTAGAAGCAGTTTATTATCATTACAGCTGCATTAATCTGTTCTGGTTGTTGATTATCTAACATGAACGCAGTGAAACATGGTGTGAATGTGTAATCTGACCTTCAGACCATCAGGAGCTCTGTAGACAGCTGTGCAGCCCTGATATGGACACTTGTAGATGTTGGGCAGCTCCTCTCTGACGATTAAAACACAAACTTTAGTTATCGCATATGTAACAGCTGAGTTAAACCATGTAGAATTGGTGTCAAATATGTGTTCGTACCCTTTTGGTTTGAACTTGTTCTTCCAGCCAGGTTTGGGTCCTGGTTTCTTCTTGATTTTCGGCTCCTTCGGGGGTTTGGGTTTTCTTTTTCTCTTGCTCGGGATGTGAACCCTGCGACCTCTGGGGGAAAAAAAACACTCAGAACTGGCATTTTCTCTTTAAATGTAATTAATTGAATAGTTGAAGCAGTAGTAGACAGTAGAAATAGTAGAAACAACTTTTACATTAAAATATTTTGACACTCAATTTATGTCTAATAAGATTTTATGAAAATGTCTAGTTACAGCTTCTTAATTCTGATTATTTTCTGGGTTCTGTTGTCTATTATAATAGTAAACTGATGATCTCCAGGCTGTGGACTGCTGGTCTGGACAAAAAAAAATATATATTTTAGGTTGACTCTTAGGCTTTGGGAAACAGTGATCGACATTTTACACCATTTTATAAACCAAACAACTAATCGGTTATTCATTTCAATGATAGATGGATTGCTGGATCAGGAAGTTTCTACCCACCTCTTGTCAGAATACGGTTTGAACAACTCATCGTCTGACATTTCTCCTTTTCTGTTCTCCTCAAAATCATCGTCCGACATGATGCTGCGCACAAACAAAAATGTATTTCTTTGGTTTATTTAGACAGTTCAAGTGCACACAAGTAGACGTTTTATACAAAAACTAAACACTACGTCAGTATAAGCTCCTCAAGACATAAAACGGGACAAAAATATATATTATCTTTAACATAAAACTACTGAAAAACATTTTCTTCATCTGAAATGGGAATAAAAGCACTACAGAAAAAAAAAAAAAGATAATTAACTGAAAGTGTTTCCAAAACTACAAAATTATAGAAAAAATGTCCTCTAATCTTTTACATCTTGATTTTAATAAGATTAAGATTATTTGTTAGTAAAGAAAATAAAAAAAGGTTCAAATTTGGGGATTTTTTTAATCTCACCATTTAATCCATAAAATGAAAAGTAAAAATGAAATAAAACTCGGAACCTCTTATAACATGTCCTGTATAGTAACATTTATATAAAATGATTTTCTCGTTTACAACTTTACTTCTGTTAAGGTCTTGTATCAACAGTTTGAATTTTGTGTTTTGTAATTTGTTCATCTGTTCTTATCGGAAGAATTTTTGAAATAATTTGATGTCTTTATTACATGATAATTTGACTTATTTTAACCTCACCCTATAAAAAAAACAAAACAAACTCAAGCTAGAAAAATTCCACACTATAAAAAATGCTTAAAACTAAATTGAATTCGAAAAAATAATTTTAAGAATGATGAAACAAAATCCCAATCACATTATAATCTATGATCATTTGTGACTCACCGGTCGGACAGATCACTGTCAGCGGTCCTATTTTCTAGCTGAGCCTCCACATGAAAATCCTCTTCATGGGCCTGAAAATCTAATTAGGAAAAAAACACAATGAGTCGGGTAATAAATCACTCACAGAAAACAAGCTGCTGACGTGTTAACATCTGACGAGTTGAAAATAAACAACTTTGGTTTCAGTGGTCGGACCCTAATGATCTGAAACTTTGACTTATGACCTTTTAAGGGCGAAGATACTAAAGAAAGAAACTCATCAATTCATGTAACTAAATAAATACATTAATATTATTGTTTCCTCCATATTCATTTCTTTTATGATTTATGATAAATCTGACCTTCATTGTTGGTCCAGTCGTTCATCACTGAGTTCTGGGTCTGGGGGGTCGCTGCAGGCGGACTCTGCTGATCTGGACCAGCTGTACTCCCTGCTTGGATCCTTCCATTCCCGCTGGGCTCCTGCTCCTCCTCTTCCTCATGCTCCTGCTCCTCCTCCTCCTGCTGCTCTTCTTCGTCAGACATGCCCCTGTCCCCGTTCCCACTCCCTAACTCTGTGGTGAGGTTCAGGGTTAAGGCGGGGTTGTTGTGGTGGTTGGTGGTGGTGGTGGAGCTGCACCTGGCGTCCATTGTGTAGCTGTGTCCGTCCACGCAGCCCCACACGGCCCTGACGGCGCCCCAGCACCGACCCTCCAGAACCTCCTTCAGGTCAGGGCAAGAACGGCAGCCCTCGCCATGGTGGTGGGCCCAGGAAACCAGGCTGTGGAGGCACTTAGGATCTGAGGTAAAGGATGGAGCCGCTGGAGGATTTATTAAAAAAAAAAAAAAAAAGACTTGTAACAGAGTGAAGTTATAATAGTGTCATAATACATGAGCAGGTGATGCTGTTATTTACCTGGTGATCCGTGGTTCACTGATGATTCTGGACACTTGACGTTCAATCTGAAAATCAAACAGGAGGCTGCTGATATTTGTACATTTACTGTGTAAACTACTACTATTTTTACAGGAGCTTCATCTCTCAGAGATTAACAATAACAGAGCAGAGATCATGTAAAGAAAAGTCTGTCATTTTATCTTATTTCCTATTATAGAAGACTAAAGAAAGCAGAAAATGATCAGACTTGACAAGCTGGAACCACAAAACTTGCATTTTCTTCTTAAACATTACTCAAAACCAGTAATGGTTATCAAAATATTTGGTGATATAGTAGTAGTAAATGCAAGAAATATCCATAATACAGGTTTTTAAAACTCTCTAAATATTTCCACTTCTAACAATGGTTGTAGTTGATTGAAGCGTCTCCAGCTCTTTTACTCACTCGCCACTGGAGTTGTCCTTCCCAACTGGAGGGAGGTTGACTCTCTGCAGGAAGCGGACCAGGATGCTGTGGCACTTGTAGAACTTGGTGTGACACTTCTTACAGACGAACTCTGAGAGTCTGGGGTCTCGGTCCAGCTGGACCCCAACCAGCTGCTGGAAGTCTGTGTGGAATAATAGCGGCGACTGGGCGTCCAAGTCGTCCCCGGCTGTGTCCAGAGGGTTCTGAGGCCACCTGATGAAGGCGTGACGCAGACTCCGAGGAGAGAACCTCCCATGGCAGAGTCTGCAGGTGGCAGCTGAGAGTCGACCTGGAGGAGCATGAAAACACATCAGGTTTTTATACTCTTCTGACCAGCAGCTGTAAAATAATCTATCAATTATTACATTAATCCCAAACTATTCTGATCATCAAATAATGCTTTGAGTATTTTTATGAAGTAAATATCCAATTTATCTGGTTCCAGCTTTTCAAATCTGATAAGGTACTGGTTTCTTTAGTTTTTTCTAATATAGAAGACTAAAAAAATGATTTAAATCCATTATTTGTTGGTTTGGACGAGTCTGATCAACTGACCAACATTTTAACCATTTTATGAACCAATCAACTAATAAATTAATCATTTTAAAAAAATCAATAAATAATCAAATATCTATTTTAATCAACTATTAAAATAGTTGTTAATTTTAGGGCCGTATGATATGAAAAAACTCTCGATCCTATTAATCATAATCATATCATCATCAATTATCAATATAGAAAATTATTGATTTTCTTTTAAATATTTGGGGTGATATGCTAAGAAATTATCAATATTTAATTATTCGATTATAGATTTAAGTATCTATTTTAATAAAGGCTAAATGTGAACTCTTTTATATTAAAGATAATTTGTATTTTTCAGTTAAATGACTAGCTATTTGATTCAATGATCAAACCATTATCAATAGAGATAGGATATTTATGAGTCAAGGAGAAAGCAGCACTGATTTGTTGAAGGTTGAACTTTGAGATAAACTCATAATATTATATTGAACAATTTTTTGTTGTATTGATGTGGATATTTATGATATAAAGAGAGAAAAAGTACTTTTACTATAGTTTAATTGCCCAGGTCTAGAAGTTGAAAATTTCACTCACATTTCACTGAGCATCATTCAAAAATTTTAACTCTTAATTTAACTTTTTATGTTGAAAATGTGCATATAAATCATGAGCGAAATACTTTATTTTGCATTTAAAATCAATTTTCTAATGATCCAAAAGCACCATTGTGTTAAAAGGGGTTTCCCTGTTTACTGTCACCAGTAGAATTATAGTGATGAGCCCTTTTCTGGTGCTGAGTTTTCTGTTTTTGTTCCTAAGCCTCTCACCTGTCGACCTGGACTTGCTCTCTGGAATTTTCTTTGTGTCTGTCACACTGAAGTCTGAGTTCTTAGTTGTGTGGGTTGTGGCGTTCTCATGGTAGGAATAGTCTGCTGTTGCTGCTGCAGGGGCGGTTTTCCGGGGTCGCCCTCTATTCCCTGGTGGCTTCTTCCTGTTGCCGACGGTAACGCCCACGGCCGCCGGCGTCCTGCCGGTCTGTGAATCTTCTGATGACCGTGGACGTCTGCTTTTCTTCTTCATAGTTTATTCTACACTTGGACTCTTAGCAGCTGATCAGGATGACGGAGCCCTGCTGCTTCAAATTTATAAAGATGAGGAAAGTTAGTAATAATAAGAGATTATATTTTTAAAAACCCCTTTCAGTCAGGAAGCTCAAGGTCTACAGATAAAAGGAAAGAAAACAGGAAAGCCAAATTGATATCAAACAAGATTAAACTCAGGGATAAGTTAGCCAATTGCTACTTATTTTGTACATTAACATCTAAACAACATTTTTATTATTCATTATTATTATTACTATTTTTTTAATATTTACTGCCTCTTTATACTGTATAGTGCATCTTACATAATTTATTTACTTTTTAACTACACTTTATACACAAATTACTGTAGGTTACATGTTATTATGCTGCATTTAACAGACAGATGCCTTTAGTGGTGAAAAAGTTACATTAGTAAATGTAGAAATAATGCTCTCTAAAAATACTTGAAAAAAAAATTAACTCTCCATCATAAGGGTAAAAAAACCAGTCTAACATCACATGCAAATACATTTAAGTACCTCAAAGCTGAGGACTTTAGTAAATGTACTTAGTTACTTTTCACCTTCACATACATTCATATAAATATGATTTGGATTGAAACAAGCTGTAAACTTGAATTTAATTACACTAAAATAAATACATCTGTGACATTTGGTCGTTTGGTTATATAAAGAGAAAATTCAGCTGGACTGTTAGTTAGCGAACGTTAGCCGATTAATTAGCCGCAGCTGTCCTTTACGTTTGCTGACGTAAACGTAACGGAGTCCAGCGGCGAAACGTACCGTGCGCGTCTGTGATCCTAGCACCTGTGGGGCATGTTTTTAAGGTGCGGGACGCTGCTCCTCAGTCAGGAAAAACACGCCCGTGGATGCAACTCTGCTTCCAGTTGTAAACATTAGAGCTCGGAAGTGAAACTGAATAGCCCGGAAGTGAAAATAAGTATCCCGGATGTAGCCACACCACAGCGTTACCTGTCGTCCAATGACTGCACTGCTTCAGTCCGGTGCGTGGATTTATTAATGAAATAATTATAACTAAAAAATAGTTTGTAGTAATAAATAATTTCATGATTTAAAATGACGCCTCGTCATTCTATTTTTTGTTTTCAACTTTTTTCATCTTTCATCTAATCATATATATATATATATATATATATATATATATATATATATATATATATATATATATATATATATATATATATATATATATTATCATATATATACACACACACTATATTAACTGCATGTTAAATTAAGTAGTGGAGCAGAAAAATATAATATTTTCTCTGGAATATAGTGGAAAACTCTCCTCAACATTGAGGAAATACGATCAGTAGTTTGCTTCTATTGCAGTTTGACTCAGTAACAGTGAGTTGGCTCCAGGGGGCGCTGTGACGCTTTAATGCTGTTGACTCGTCATGACTCAACACAGCGAAGAAGAAGACGAGGGTGAAGAAGAAGAAGAAGAACCAGCAGCAGCTGATCATGGCTACTGTTGATAGCGGCCTGAAACCGCTTCAAAACGCCATGAAAATGGCAAAAGAAGCAATACAGCTGGACGGAGGCAGCAAACATAAGGTAGAGTCCCGCATCGCCGCGGGGAGAACACGCAGTTTTTAACCGGACAGGAAACAGGCGGGATGGGGCGGGGCGTGCGGGAGCTGTCAACAGCTGCGCTGTCGCAATGTAAACACACCTAAAAACAACAATTGGCGATAAGTGTTCATTTTGTCAGTAATCAGATATTTTACTGCTAGAAAAGTAGAAACATTGTCGTCTAAAATATTCAAGAAGTGGTAGTCCTGAATTTAAAAAATATTTGAGTAAAAAAAAGTACACAAGTGTTATCAGGCAATGTGCTTAAAGTATCTGAAGTAAAAGTACTCATTACACATACTCCTATGTTAGTTTAGTATAATCTATCTATCTATCTATCTATCTATCTATCTATCTATCTATCTATCTATCGCTCTTTCTAAAGTTACTACAATTCTACAATTACTTAATTACAAATCGATTTTTCTGATTATAAAATTGTTCATTTCTGACTGTTACTTGTTATTGAGTATTTTATTTTTTACTTTTACTTTTACTTTTACATTGACTTCTTTTTTAAGTATGTGACTTCTTTGTTCTCTTAGAGGAATACATATTCACGTCAGCTCCTCTAATCTTTGACACTCAATAGATATGTAGTGGTTTGTGTTTTTGTCTCATTTGTCTATGTTTTGCAAGTTTAAATGTTTAAATTAAAGAGGTCAAAGTTGTAGATTTTCATCAAATATATTCACCTTTTTAAGCTTTAAGCTTTATATAAAACATTTTGTATTCATAAGGTGCAAAATTGTTGTGGAAATATTAGATGAGATTTTGAAAATAATATTAAAACACGGGCGACACGGTGGAGCAGTGGGTAGCACTGTTGCCTCACAGCAAGAAGGTCGCAGGTTCAAGACCGCCTTGGGGCCTGGGTCTGGGACCTTTCTGTGTGGAGTTTGCATGTTCTCCCCGTGTCTGCGTGGGTTTTCACCGGGTACTCCGGTTTCCTCCCACAATACAAAACATGCTCAGGTTAATTGGCAAATCTAAATTGCCCAATTGCCCATAGGTGAGTGTGTGTGTGAATGGTGTGTGAATGGTGTGTGTGCCCCACGATTGGCTGGCGACCATCTGGGGTGTATCCCTGCCTCTCGCCATAAATGCGCTGGGATAGGCTCCAGCAGACCCCTGCGACCCTGAAAAGGAATAAGCGGGATAGAAAATGGATGGATGGATATTAAAACACTGACATTTTATAACAGGTCTGGGTTATGACTGGAAATAATTCCTTAAATCTGTAAGTCTGTCTAAACAAAACAAAAATTTGTCTGAGAGTAACTTATGGCATCACACATAGTTGTTGAAGTGAATTCTTGTCCAGTATTCAGCTGCACAAGATGTGGAAACTTGACAGTGATGTTATAGATTGAAAGATCAAAATTCTCAAAATGATGGCTGCTTACTGTTTTTTTAATTAACAGCATCATATGTACTTTTAATTTTAATACTTAGGTACATTTGATACAATTACTTATATATATTTAAGGACAGTGAATATAATAAATATTGATCTATGTAGGTGGATTTTCAGGTTATTTGCCCTGCTGCTGCTGAGGTAGAGTCTGTCCCAGGGGTCACCGTCAAATTTAGCAGCAAAAGACTTTTATTTTGAAACTTCACTGATTAGACTTAGACTTTAATTTTGAAAACTGAAATTTACAGGTCAAATTCAGCAACATGATTTATTTTGTAAATTATGCTTTTCAAACATAAAGATGGTGATGAGAGTTGTACAGTATAGTAATTTTTTAATTAGCAGTATCAATTCTACTTTTACATTCAGTACCTAAATACATTTGATATCTGACAATTACTTTTACTACTTAAGCATTCATCACTAAAGATGTATCCAAGTAGCACCAAGCAGTGTATTTAAGAGTTAATACTTAAGGACAATAAATAGTATAAAGATTGATTTTTAGCTGAATTTCAGTATAAAGTTAGTTCAGCTGCAGGTTTTGCAGGTTAATTACCATTATGCATGTTTATTTCTGTGTGTGTGTTTTTCATTATTTGCTGTTAATTGTGTAATAATAAGCTGTGTTTCTGCAGGAAGCTTACTGTGAATACCTCCGCACCATCAAATACATTTCACAGGCACTCCTGGAGGATGCTGAATCACAAAGTGAGAACTGACTGTACACTTAAAATACTTTCTCATAAAATATTCAAACTTCCCTCTGTGTCCTCTATTACTTTTTCTGTTTGTTTTACCCAATTTTTGCATTGTCATGCGATGAAGAGTCAGCTTTTTTTTTAGAAAAGAAACCTTCCGTCTCACTTCCTCCATATCTCAGTTAAACAGCTGCTCTTTAGTTTCTCTTAAAATTGATGACTGTGATACTGCAGTTTTGTCTATAAATGATACATGCATATGAAATACATAAAGAGGTGCTGTAATATTCCAACCTTCTACTTTACAGGGTTATAAAGTAGGAACCAGGAATATAATAGACACAAGTCAAGATTAGTACAACATGAAAATAAAAAGTAAAAGGTAGTATTTCTCTTATCTGGTAAAACAGTTTTGCTTTAAAATAATATGAATAATCAATATAGTTTTAGTTTTGTATCATATAATAAGACTGAATCTAAGACTATTATGATAGTTAATTATTCTATCAATGACGTACAAGATTAACTGATTGGTTGTGTGGTTCATAAAAGTTGAATATTCAACCTAAAATCAATAAATAAATTAATATTAAATAGTTGGTGATTAATTTAATAGTTGGAAACTATCAACTAATAACTGCAGCTCTTTATGACACACATTCTCTTTTTCTGGCCAGTTTGGTATCAAACCAATATTTAGATAAATTGTAATTTATTTGTAAAAACTAGAACTAAAAATCGATTTATTATTTGATTACTGGTAACCTATCTAACAGACAGATTATTAATACTATAAAATTTATCACGAGTAGGGTTGCAAAAAATAGTTGATTGAGCAGCAATCCTGATGCAGCAATCCACCAATTATTGAAATGAATAATCGATTAGTTGTTTGGCCCATAAAATGAGGATGAGGATGTTTTCAACAAAGGTTACAAATAATGATTACTCTGAATAATCATCGAATAATCTGTTCATTATTGACACGATTATTCGATTAGTTGTATGGTTCATAAAATCATGTAAAATGTTGATCACTGTTTTCTAAAGATTCAAACTAAAATCTCTTTTTTTGTCCAGACCAACAGTCTACAAACCAAAGATCACCAGTTCACTATTATAGAAGACTAAATAAACCAGAAAATAATCAGATTTAGAAAAAGAGAACTTGGACATTTTATTCCTAAAAATGCTCAAGTTGATAATCAATTATTAACATATGTGTTGATTAATAGACTAAATTCTGTAAATATATAAATCTTTATATTAAGGAAGAAAATGACCCAAATTTTTGGGATGATTTTCTTTTTTATGGTCATTTTTTATTTTATTTCTAGGGATACAGAGTGTCATTGAAATGAGAATAATGTTGACATAGTCCAGACGATACTGACCTCTGGTTTTAAATAGTCAAAACTACATGATCACAATCAGATTCCCTGGACCTGATGATGAACTCTGACAGTCACATCACAGTCATCTCTGTGCTGTGGTGAAAAGTCCAAGGCTTGTTTTAGTCATTTATCTGACAGTGTTGTTAATCATTGAGCTGATCAGCCCGATCACAGGAGCTGATTATTAACATATGAACAGAATCGGATGATTTAAAAACCTTTAAATCAGGGATGAATCCTCCAAAGGGGCCTTTTCTGAGAGCCAGAATCACCCATTGTGATTCTGAGGGCCTTTGGGAAAACCCTAACAAGGTATACACCAAAACAACTGGTTTGGCCAGGTATCCTGTGGTGACTTTTGGTGAAGGAGGAGTGGTGAACAACTTAAAAATTCTCCAAGTGAAGCTTAGAGACTCGATTCCCTGAATCAACACTCATATTAAACAGAATTTCAATTTTTCCAAAATCCTAAATTTTAATGTTTGTTAACTTGCTCCTGTGCTCAGATTTTTCAGGCTATAGAATTTTTTTTTACATCAGCACGATGGGTAGACTTTCTTCTCTTAGGAAGTTTTGTGTTCATGAGCAGGAGTGCGAGGTGTGATTTCTGACATCCGAATTAAGTGTCTCATTGATTGTTAAACTTTCTGAACAAATTTTTTCTATGGCCAAAATTTTTCATCGCATGTAAATGTTTTTTACATCAAAACTGACTGAAACAGAGAGCCTTACAGTTTATGCTCCACAAGGCTCCAATGTTAAACTGCTCCTGTTTCAGAGAAGGACACGGTGGCGGCGGTGGAGGTTGATCGCATGTTGAGGCTGGCCGAGCAGTGTCTGGAACGGGCCAAGTCGTTTATAGGGAAAAGCGCTGACCCCCCCGGTGTTTCTGAATCCGCCCCTGGCTCCGCCTCCTGCCAATCACCCGGCCAATCACCTCCTCATCGGAGCAGCCAGACTCCACCTGTCCCCAGAACGGCTCCCGCAAACACTGGTGAATATCTAACAAGTGATTAATTGATGATTAATTTATTGGTTGTTTAGTTCACAAATTTGTGTAACTTTAAAAAACTGGAACCAGAGGATTTGGACATTTTCTTCTTAAAAATAACTAAAATTCATTCATTTATTATTAAAAAAATTGACGATGAATGGAATAATTGTCAATTAATGGACTAATCGTTGCATCTCTAGTAATTTTACTGTAAAATAAAGCCAGAAAGAATTTATTGAAAACATCTTTTCTTCAGAGAAGTGTTGTGACTTGATGACGTTATTTGTCTGAGAGTAACCTATGACATCACAAATAGTGGTTGAAGTCAATGCTGATTGGTCAGCTGCACACAATGTGGAAACTTGACAGTGATGTAAAACATTGAAGATAAACTTATCAATTCTCAAAATTCCGACTGCTTACTTTACTATGTACAGCATCACTTTTACTTTCAATACTTAAGGACATTTAATATCAGACAATTACTTTATTGCTAAAGGACAACAAATGCAATCAAATATTGATCTGTGTAAAGATTTTAAGGTTCCTCACCCTGCTGCTGAGCTGGAGTCTATCCCAGAGGTCACAGGTCAACTCAGCAACATGATTTAGACTTTTATTTTGAAAACTATACTTTTCAAATAAAAGAGAAGATGAGGTCATACAGTTTTACTGGGCTCATACTGGACCAGGAGTAATTTAATATCATAAATATTAAAGAGTCAAACTATAGTTTAGATAAATAATAAGCATCCTCTTTGAAACTCTCTGGAACTTGATTAATAAGCTTGATTTTTTCAAGACTTTGAGACATTTATTTTGAAAACTATAGTTCATATAACATCTTTAATCATTTATTCAGTTGGTTTAAATTGTACTGGAAAGGTATAACAAGTTTTTTTTTTTATAAAATGGAAATAAATGTGAATCACTGTTTCAATTTCTTCACCTTCAGCGGTGAAATAAAAATGTTTCAATTGGTTCATTATGTCTGGTTAAACTTTGTTTCCTTTCAAAATAAAAGCTCACTCAGGACAAGAATGTGGTTAATGGGGCTAAGAGCCTAAATTACTGAAACCTATTTTTAACAGAGATAATATATTCTAGTAGGAGACTTTTTCTACCAAAGTCATTTTCTGTTGATTTATCGGTGTGATTCCTGTTGTATCAGGTTCTGCACCCTGGGGTCAGAGGTCAAACTCAGCAGCAGTATTTTATCCTTTAATCATGCCTCTTATTGTGTCTCCACGTCTTCTCTTCTGTCTCAGTCGTCCAGGCTGTCGGCCCAAATGGGGCAGGGCATCGCCGGGCGCTGTCGGACGGCGGCAGCGGTGGCGAGCCATCCCCGTTCCTTCCCCCAGAGGTTTTCCAGAGGCTGCAGACGATGGAGTCACAGGACAGGAGCAAAAAGTAGGAGGCTGGAACGAACATTGATTCATATCATAGAAAGCAGTTTACAGCAGGATGTTTTCAACAAAGGTTGCAAATAATGATTACTCTGAAAAATCATAGAATAATCTGTTCATTATTGACACGATTATTCGATTAGTTGTATGGTTCATAAAATCATGTAAAATGTTGATCACTGTTTCCCAAAAATGAAGATTCACCCTAAATGTCTTTTTTTTCTAGACCAACAGTCCACAACTAAAAGATCATCACTTTACTGTTATAGTAGATTAAAGACACTAGAAAATAATTAGAGAAGAGAAGCTGGAACTTGGACCGATTTAAATACTTAAATCCGTTAACTAAAGATTAAACCATAATCAGTTTATGATCAGTTTGTTAGAGACTAAGGCTAAAAAAATAGAAACTTTTTTAGAAGCTGCAACCAGATAATTCAGACAGTTTCTTCTTAAAAAACTACTCATAACAATAATCGATTTAAAAAAAAAAGTTGTTGATTAATGTAATAAGTTACTAATTACTACTAACTAATCATTCAATCAATTAATTTATTAATCGTTGCAGTTTAACATCTCTGTAATTATTTACAGATCAATGTGACAGACTTGCATGATTACTAACTTATAATGAAATCACTACAAAGATCAATATGTGTTGTATTTATTGTCTTAAAAGAATCAAATAATGTTAAAAGTATTAAATATTGAAATAAAAGTACAAGTAATATATAGTTATTAAAAAAAAAGTAAGCAGTTAGGATTTTGAGAACGTTATCTTCCATGTTTTACAACACTGTCATGTTTCCACATCTTGTGCAGCTGATGTGGAAACTTGAATTGACTCCAGCTATTTGTGATGTCACAACTCAAGAGACTTTAAGTCTATTTCCACTGAATTCCTGCTGGCTTTATTTTGTAGTAAACTTACTAGAGCTGCAACGATCAATCAATAGTCAACTAATTGATTTGTTTCCAACTATTACAATAATCATTCATTATTTGAATCATCGATTAATGGATTTGAGTATTTTTTTGAGAATAAAAGGTCTAAATTTTCCGGTTTCAGCTTCTTATCTCTGATTATTTTCTGGTGTCTTAAGTCTTCTATAATAGCAAACTGATTGGGTTGTAGACTGTTATACTATATAAGGTATTTTAGGTTTAAATCATCATCTTTGGGAAACAAAGATTTAATGAAACAGTTTAGACCATTTTATAAAGCCAAACATCTATTCGATTAATCATGTCAATAATCCCTGAATTAAAGTTAAAAATTGAACATTGAACTCCACTTTTTTATTCATTCTTTCATTCAAACATTCAGTATATACTGAAAATATCTCTAAACTTTGTGTGACACTACTTTAGTAACGTGCGCGTGTGTGTTTGTGTGTGTGTGTGCGCGTGTGTGTGCATGTGTGTGTGCTTTTTGCTGCAGGGAGCTGACTCCCATTGAAGAAGCATCACGTTTGAACCAGAAATTAAAAGCCAATTATGAAGCTCGTCTGGCGAGACTCACACCTGGTCAGGCCTATCAGAAGACCTCTCTGGTGAGTGTGAGTGTGTGTGTGTGTGTGTGTGTGTGTGTGTGTGTGTGTGTGTGTGTGTGTGTGTGTGTGTGTGTGTGTGTGTGTGTGTGTGTGTGTATTCGTGTGTGTGTATTCGTGTGTGTGTGTGTAAGTTGGAACATTGGAGAAACTGTAAGATTATTAATTTACAAGACATATATATCAACCTATCCTTGTCCAAGACCTATTTTCTTTTTGGAAAATATAATTAATTAATTAATTTATATGATCAGTGATGAGATCTAAAAAGTTTATTTGAAAGAAAAAAAAACAACAAAAAAGAGATTTTAATCACTTCACCTTTACCAGTGACACTAAAACTCTTAAATTGGTTCATCGTGACTGTTTGAACTTTGTTCCTTTTCAAACCCAAATCTCACTCAACAGTTCAATAGTTCCTAGTGAAGCGTTGACTGAAGCTTATGTTATGTGCTTAAAATTGATGTTGAAGTGTGTGTGGAAACCTTCCTGCTTCTGTCAGTTCATGGCCCAAATTTTCTAATCAGGTAAAACTTTCTGAACCTGGACAACAGGAAACAAAAGCTGTATTTTCAAAATAAAATCCAGGCCGGCTGTGTTTGGGATGAATGAATAAATGAATGAATTTATTGGTACAGTGGGAAACAAAGTGTCCTAAATAACGTGAAACAAAACAGAATTTAGCAGGAGAGGTAAAAACGCTTTACAGACTTCATTTTCATTAATTTAACTAGAGAAATTCTATCAATTTTTTAAACTGAAGGTTTCACTGTTACACATTTTCTGACAATTTTTATATATCACAGGAAATAAAAAAAAATCATTTAAAGCAGCATAAATCTTATGAACCAGCCAAACTCTGAAAAATGAGTAATGAATAGTAATAAAATGAATAAGGGACAGATCAAGAAACAGGATGCAGAGATGCTGGAGATGGTAAAAAGCAACAGAAACTGTTGTATTGTTTAATTAATTGAACAAAAAATGAGCATTGTGATATGGAAATGAGTAAAACATTACAAAAAAATTGAAACCCCTTCTACAAACATGGAGTTTTTTAATTTAAACTGAAATCTCTGTTTAAATAATCAAAAAACTGCTTATGTTGTGTGTTTAATCAAATTATTTAATTTATTTTCAGGTTCGCTTGATTATTATTTCGCGTAAATTACAGTTTGTTTCGTATGTTTTGTATCATAAATTATTAGTCGGTTTTGAAGGGAAGGCGTCTCTACTTTTATTTTGAAGTTTGCGTTTCCGGTGCGGGGTGTTAGCGGTTAGCTTGACGCAGCAGCAACGTGTCTGTTTAAAGCCTGATTCACAGCAGCGAATCCTTTCACCTTCTTTTTGTGAGAAAAAGGTTGTTTCCAGAAGAAAAAAAATGACAAGTTAAACAGTGAATTAACGCTGTTAATCAACTTTAATTGGTCCACCTGTTAAACTAAATATCGGTGTTTGGAGGTTTTTTTGTTTTAATGTCAGTTCATCAGATTGGGAAAATGTTTCCGCATCACGTCGAGTTTCGAGCTTACTGGAGGAAGCTGAAGGCATTTGTCAAGGTAAATTAACAAATTAATAAGCAGGAACTAATTAAGGCCATAAAACCACGATTTTTTGTTGTTCTGGCGAGTTGTTAATTAGTTAAACTTCTTTGACTTGTCACCAAAAGACTAAAAAGAGTCAAACCGGCTGAGAAATTATGTTCGATTTCAAATTAACTTTATTCAGTGCAAACTAAGTTACAATAAAAGAACGCATAAATATAGTTCTCTATGCACACGTGTGTTATGGCATTGTACTTTTTAATCAATGTTTATCAGACACGTGACCACTCTAATGCACTGAAACGTGTTACTCAGTGTATGGACAAAAAAAAATAAAATGACCTTAATAAAAATAAAGAAAACTAAAAAAGCGATACTATATGGTATAATGTGATAGTAGTTAGCATAGTAGTAGAAGCTTCAAATCCCTACGCGTTTAAACTAATTAATCGATTATTTGTCGGCTATCACATTAATTAACAACTATTTTGATAACCAATTTGATTCATTTTAAAGAAGAAAATGTCCAAATTCTCTGGTTCCGGCTTCTCAAATTGTATTATTTACTGGTTTATTTAGTCTTTTTCAATAGTAAACTGATAATCAGAGTGTTGGTCTGGACATAAAGAAAAGATATTTTAGGTTCAATGTTAAGTTTAACACACCGATCAACATTTTACACCGTTTAATGACTCCAACAACCAGTCGATTACTCTGCAGCTCTATTTATGATGGGTTTTATAGGCGTGATAATCTGTCTTTTAGAAAAATCACCAATAATTAAAAAAAATTGAGTTCTAGTGGTTGTAAATCTGTATATCTGTATATTGGTTTCATACCGAACTGGACAAAAGTAATACGAATTCAATTAATTTTATGATTTGATTAAACTATTTGATTAATCACCAACTGTTTTGAGAATCAATATTGAGTTTAATCGATTATCAGTTAGTAGTAGTTGATAGTTTTTATTTGCAGCTCTAATTGATGCTGTCATCCTGTTACACTGAACAAAAATATAAATAAATACGAAAATGTATTTGATTGTTTCATTTGTATGTGGGGATCAAGCTCAAGCTGCAACTAACTACCGTTTGGATAGACAAGCTATCAACTATGTAAACGATTCGTTGATTAGTTGTTTGGTTTACTATTATCGAAGACAACAGAATCCAGAAAATAATCTGAGAATAAAAGGTGGAACCAGAGAATTTTGATGTTTTTGAAAATGACTCGCATCCATTAATAGACTATCAAAATAGTTGATCAATAACGTGATATTTGACAAGTAATTGATTAATCAACATTTTCATTAACTAGCATAGTGCTAGGAAACTTTGTCCAGTATCACTACAGATTTCAGTGTCTAAGTTAATGGTTAAAAGTGTAATTTATACCTGTTTATCAGTTTCCTGTAGACATTGATCCTTATCAATCAATTTAAAAAAAAACATTTTTCCTATTCTGTTAATGCAGATTGTGAATTCTTGGTGTATTTAAGTTTACTGTAAGGTTATATTTTGTCTTGTTGTTCCTGTTGTGTTTTTTATTTTATTTTTTTTATAAATTGCAGACGCTGTCTCTCCAGCGGCAGATGATGGAAAACCTCATCATAGCTAAAGCCAGACAGGACGCTGTATCCTTCACTGTCAAACTCACTTTTCTGTTCATTTTCTGTTGCACCACTGGACCTGATCACTAACGTAGGTTTTATTTAAGTCTTATGCTCTCGGCTGTTTAAAATTCCTGAGGTGGGAAAGTTGTTCTATGTGCACTTTCCTTGGAAGCTAAATATTTAAAATTTATTGGCAATTGGACTATATCTGCTGACATTTGATGGACTTTATAGTTTTTTTGTCAACAGAAACTACAGTATATTAATGTACGAGGTTATGATTATCAGCTGCAACCCTGATGTTTGGTGGTTTCCCTAATGTGTGTTGTTACTGTAGCTGCAGAGGAAGATGGAGGAGAGAAGACTGAGGCTGCAGGAGGAGGCCAACAGGTACGACACCTTCTCTAATATCACACTGAAATATAGAATTTTTTTTTTAAATGTAAAATGGAGCTTTCTGTCAGTCACATCTCTTTACTAACACCAAGATCTTAATTCTGTTGATAATGTGACTTTTTAAATTCATTAGCTGAATTTGGACATTTGCTCCTTTAAAAGTTCCTCAAATCTATTAATACATTTCGATTGTCAAAATAGGTGGTGAATTAATAGTTGAAAGCTCATTAATTTTTGAGTCATTATTAGGAAGAAATTATCTTCTGTTTCCAGCTTCTCAAATCAGATTATTTTCTGACTTTTTTTAGTCTTCTATAATCAACATTTTATACAATTTTATGAACTAAACAACTAATGGAATAATTGATTCTTTCACCAATGGATGAATCAAGCATCAAAATAGTCTTTAGTTGCAGCTTTGATATATTTCAAACCTTAAAAGCACATATACATCCATTTTAAGGTGTTTCTTTCAAGCGAGTGGATGTTAATGATCATAGAAACAAGAATCATGAGATCACATTGCTGGACGTAGTGTTAAAGTTTCAACACTTTCTGTGAAATATGTTGGCATGATTATATTTTTCTTCTCTACTTAAATTTATCTGATCATCTGTGATTGAGGTGTTGTAAAAGCTTCACATTTAATTTGAATAAACAGGAGATTTGCAGCTTCTGGAGAAATGACAGCAGAGGAGCAGGAGCAGCGAGTTCTCTACGCTAATGTGCTGGAATATGAACAAGATCATGTGAGTTTGGTGACTTTATATTTTAATATTTTTTTTATTTTCAAAGTTATCAATAAATGACCAAATTTTAGTTGAAAAAATCTGGATTTTTTTTTGTATACTTCTTGAACTTCTTATTTTCAAAATCAATATTTTTTCTTTTGTCTAATTTTCCCCATTTATTTAGATACCAATATTTATTTTTGTTATTTGTCTTCTTCCTCATACAAGATAAACTAATATTATTATATTGTTTAAATATTCCATAAAAGCCATTTCATATTTCTCTTTACCAATAGATATGTGCAAATAAATACTAATGTTCACATAGCAATGGCTGTTAAATAATAATATTATGAGGTTTTATTTTTGTGGCTGTAATTGTATAGTATTGTAGAGTACTTTTAATTGATTATAGAGTAGGAGTTTTATAAATCTAACCCATGTGTATCTGGTTTGATTCGAATTATGCCGATCAAGTAAATGTGTATATTTCTGCATTTTTTTTTTATTGTATTCTTTAATTTTTTTTTCAAGGATTGGCCTAAAATCTGGAAAGCGAACATGAAGAAGAATCCTGATGACGTGACTTTAGTGTCGGGTCTCGTCTCCATTCTGCTCAGGTAACAACATGGTTCAAATAAAACTCGTCCTCCCAAGATGCCGCGCTGCTTCGTGACATTATCGACTGACTGCTTGTTACTGTTTAGATTGAGATCGAAGCCCCGGAGGGTTATAAAACAGAAACCAGCATCATAAATATGTCTATAAATTATTGTTTTATTTGTTTTCATTTCATATTTTACACAGAATATTTGTGTGTTCTCTGCAGCCGGACAGACCACCCAGTGGTGAAGCTGCTGAGGAAACATCAGTATCGTATCTATAACAGACTGTACCCCATCGTCAGTAAAGGCCTCATCCAGAACACTGCAGAAGCTGAAGTTCTGAGACCGTCCCCAAGCTCCTTTAGCCTCCATCAACCAGGTATTTACACACAAAACAGATTTTACATTTGTCCATTCTTCTGTTCTGTGTTTGAAACTAGACTATGAACACCTGCAACTGTTAACTATATAAAAGTCTGTATTCGTCACATTTTTTTGAAGTTGATGAACAAAGATATTTGCAGTCTCTCAAACTTCTCTCTGCAGCTCTAGAAAAAAACAGGTTTCAGTCATCACCAGCTATTCTGATAATCAATTATTATTTAATTATTAATTAATGGATTTGAGTCTCGTTTTAAATGGAAAATGTCCAAATGTTTTATTTCCAGCTTCTTAAATCAGCTTCTGATTATTTTCTGGTTTACGTAGTCTTAAAGGATGGTAAGCGGATCTTTAGGTTGTGGACGATTTGGTCTGGACAAAAAAGATATTTTATGTTGAATCTTCAGCTTTGGTAAACACTGATTGACGTTTTACGTTGTTTTATGAACCAAATGACGTATTGACTAATTGTTTTTTGTTGTTTTTACGTTTTGTCAATGAAAATAAGCCTGGAAATTTTAAATAATGTTTACGAAACCTATATATAAAGTAGCAAATTATCATCAATTATCTGAACTTATATTGGGTTTAAGGTTTAACATTTTTTTTTGTTTTTTACATTTTATTTATATTCGTTTAGTTGATTAATAGTTTGTTTGCTACTCTAATGAGGTAAAAATAGTTCAATAATTCATAGATTGCTTATCAGAAAACAAGTAACAGGATGATGAATTTTAGACTTTTGATGTATAGATATTAACAATCAGAAACAAACTGAGAATCATCAGGTCAGAAAGCTGAAAGCTTTCTCTTTTTTAATTATTACTCCTATTTTTGTGCTCCTCCCTCCAGGAGCCCAGACCTTCAGCTCTTCTCTGTCTCCGTCCTCCCACGACCTCACCGCCAACGACGAGGAGGACGAGGAGGGGGCGGAGCCTCACAGGCACGCGTCGGTGGACCGGGAGAACTCCTTCGAGGACCTGGAGCAGTTCCTGACACAGCTGGACTGGGCGTCGCCCCTCGTCGCCGCGGACGACGACGGCCCCGAGCTGAACTGTGATTCGTTGATGCAGCCGGAGCCGGATGAAGGTCTGGTCTCTGAGCTGGAGATGAGGGCGCTGAAGGAGCATCTGAAGGACGTCGTCAAGGACATCCACATCGCCATCGGTGAGCTGCCGCCGTGCGTGTGCGCGTGTGAGAGCAGGCATTAGTGGCCGTATATTGTGTGTTCACAGACGGGTTGACAGTAGTCGTTTCACCAATATAATGTAAGATTTTCCATATTTCTTCAGTCCATTACATTTCAATTCAAACCACTTGCACTCTGATGAATATTTAGCAACTTTATCAGCAGGTGAAGTTAATTTCTATGTCAAAGTTTCCCTGCAGCTTCATCGGTTTGTGTTAGTGTTAACAGGTGTTTTGTGTGTTTCAGATCAGCTGTTGTCTCTGTGTTTGCTGTCGTTCGAGTGTCTGAACACGGCCGAGTCGAAGGATCTGTGCCTCGCCAGCATAGAGGAAGCCTTCTTCCTGCCACTGTGGAGCGCCCTGCTGGTTCTGTTCAGGTACTGCAGCCAAACTCAGAAATTATTCTGACACCCAAACATGTGCAATTTTAAACAAAGACCTCGATTGTTGGATTTTATTGTCGCTCAACTCATCCAAAACACAGTTTGTTACTGGTCAGACATACTGACAATCGTCTGTTCACAGAGTTTCTGACTAACCACTGCAACAAATATATCATTTACAAACAAACACACTGATGGATAACCTGACTTAACCTCTTTTTAACTGGAGTTAAATCATAAAATCAAACAGAACTGGTGGGTTTAAAATATCAATAAGGCAATTTCCTGTTAAAAATCATTTCTTTTAGCTCTGTGACCTGAAGTGACCTAATGATTCTGTTTGTTTGTGATTAACATCCAGACGTGACTTGACTAGAAGTCATCTGGTTTAAAAAAAAAAAAAAATTCTAAAGAGGTGCATGTCTTAAAACTGGTCATCTTGTGACAGTTTTTGGATGTTTATACACAACTACATATTTGACATAGGTCAAGTTACATATTAACTTGAGTTGCAAATAATGACCTTTCTGATAGTGGGTTAATCTATTGATTATTTAAATGAAATTGTTCATGTTCATAATATGGTGTAAAATGCTGATTGTTTCCCAAAGCTGAAAATTCAACCAAAAATGTTTTTTTTTTTTTTTGTTTTTTTGTTTTAATCAATTCAGTCCAGTTTCAATCAAACAGTGGGCCCTTAATATAATAGTTGGCAACTAATCGCATTTAATATCCCTAAGATTTACTCATTTTATCAAGAACACACAGTTATAGAATACTGAAGTTTTAATGATTAGTTGTCAACTATTACATTAATTATTTTGATAATAGGTTTATTAATTTGAATTGTTTTTATTAGGGAAAAACTGTCCACATTCTTTAGTTCCATCTACTCAAATATGATTTTCTGGTTTTCTATAATGGTCACTGATGATCTTGGGGATTGTGAACTGTTTGCACTTTTTTATGTTTGCAAATTTTTATATCAGAAAAGATTGGGATAAACAAACAAAATAACATGATTGTTTTTAAGACTTCTGATGAACTGCTTATTTTATTTTGGTGTAAATTGTCACCTACGAACCAGATTTGAAAAAGCTTGAACCCTAGAATTTAGAATTTCCTTTCATATGAATGACTCACATGAATTTTCAAAGTAAATAGTGATTGATGTGGTGATTGAAAACTAATCATTTTAGCCTTTAAAAAGTTCTTGATATGAATATTTTCCTGTGAATCCTGTGGAGTCTGATTGTCCAGCGTGTGGCAGCAGAGATTCTCCATGTTCATCAGCTTCTGTTTAATTCTCAACACACTCCACTCAACTAATATTTCAAAATGATCAGCTATGTCAGTATATCTGACTCTGAGTCTGTTTAGTATTTTCTACATTCATAATGAGAGACCATAGTGATTTGATCTCTTAGGATGATTTATTTAGCTCAAAATAATCAACAATGTCTCTCTTTTATAAATTGCTGATGTGTAATATATAAATTCAGTTGTGTCCAAACTGCCTCTGGATTCTTGTCTCCTGCTTTGAGTTGAACATCCTTTTGTATGTTGTTTAATCTCAGGAAGGTCCACAGGGAGCGAGAGTTGGCATTTGAGACCAGTTTGAAGCTGTATCGTGACGTTTCTCCTGCCAACGTCGGCGTCCCCGTCAAACTGTTCCCCAAAGACCCAGCGGTGCTGCAGGGTTCCTACCCCTACGAGTCGGCCGTCCAGGAGCTGAGGCTGCTCACCAAAGACTGCTGCCCTCAGAGGAAGCTGGACTGCATCGGTGCGTCTGAGCGCCGTTTCCATGCTGTTAAATGATGTGTAGATCACCAAATAATAGCCTGGTTTCAATTAAACACTAGGTGCAGGTGTATATAATGATAAATACCTGCCACCTCCAAATAAACGGTCCAATTTATTAAAACAAACCAAAAAACTCAAGAGTGTGAACACTGATGCTGCACAGTTTTATTTATCTTCTTCACATTCACTGTGGTGCCCTCATGACCTTAAAGAACAGCCTTTCTGCCAATATTGATGAACCTGTTCGTAACCGATGCTGCGCAAGTGCAGCTTTGTGGATCTATTGTCATTGGTTCACAAACACAGGTGGCTATTAAAGAGCCAGGGAACTTGGAACTAGGGACATTTTCTTATTAAAAATGACTCAAATTGGTAACTAATCCAATCATCAACTAATCGTTGCAGCTCTAGAAGACCCATATTATATTTTTACATAACCTTCTTACTATGAATTATGTTTTTTCCTATTTTGTTTGTTTTATTCACTTCAAGATGCATTAACTGAATAAGAAACATGAATGAAACTTATCAGCCTCAACAGACTTTTTCTTTTTTAAAGATCCAATCAATTATGAAATTAATAAGTAGTCAGTGATTAATGTACTGTGTTAATGGTTAATTTAGTTAATATGTGCGCTTTGTGATGTCACAGTGAGGACGTTGAGGCTGATCTGTGCCTGTGCGGAGGACTATCGGTGTCTCCACGAAGTCGACTCCTCACCCAGAACAGCGGCTATGTGAGTAAACCTCCAGTGTCTAAAATATAAAAATGTGTCACTCGGGAATTTTACTGGAAAGTGAAAATGAAGAAAAATATAAAGGCACTGAACGGTTTGTGTGAAACAAGGTTTTAGTGAGTGTGAATTCCTCAGAATGATCTGTCAGGTCTCATCAGGACACGACTGATCCCCGCTCAGCGGGGGGCGTCCCAGGTCTAAATGCTCTAGCCTGGGCTAAAACTGGGTCGGCCTGTCTGGGCTTTTCTGGCCCAACGAGGATCTCTGGAGTCCACGTTGATGCTGGGGAGGGGGGTCGGAGACTGGAACAGCCAGTCCTCATCACAATTTAAATTGTCTCATCTGCAGCAGAAAAAACGGCGACGTGCTCCAGTTTAACTCTGGAGCTTCAATACTGTACAAACATGGTTATTACATATAAAAATATACTGGAAGGTGGGTTAAAGACATGGAATGGAAAAGATAACATTGGTTATCAAAGGAAAACATGTTTTAATGACATTTTTTTTTTTTTTTTTTTTTTTTGACTACGACATGATGCTGATGTCGAGACAGTAAAATGTCTCTGTGATGTGATATTATATCTGAATGTTAAAACTGCTTTTGGATGTTTATTTATAGTTGGTGTGTTCCTGTCTCCAGGCAGGTAAATACTGTATACAGCCATATCCAGGCTCTATCATCATTTATTTTTACTTTGTACTGCATTTATTTACTTAAACTTTTTGTATTTCTTATTTTATTTGCTTTATTTTTTATTTTAACTTTACTTTCTTTCTTATGCTCCCTTTTTTGCTTATTACGTTTTTTTTACTTGATGTAAGTTTATTGTTACTGTATTTATTTACTTTATATTTTTGTTTTACTTTTTTGCTTCTGATTTATTTATTTTTTTGCCTAAATTTTTTTCTTAATTTTTTTTGGTTTATTTTTTTTTTTTTTTTTTTTTTTTTTTTTTTCATGACTTATTTTTTCAACTTTTTTTTTTTTTTTTCCACATTTGGTGGGGTATTCCGGAGGGAGAACAGGAAGAAAACATATGCTTTGCTGAATGTGTCAGTGCTTTACTGTTTACTTTTCTAAAAATATATTTATATTTATTTATATAATGTATAAAGCATTGTACAAATAAAAACCCAGGAAGTTGGTGACACTTTGTTTTCTACCACAAGGTAGAAACACATTGTCCCAGGATGCTGCAGTTTATTTTATTTCCTGACTCAGCCTTAAGTGAAGCTGAGCCACTTCTTTAAGAGGCTTCAAACTGGAACAGGAAACCCATGGAGGCTGTCACCAACACTTAAAGGTTTATATGTCTATAAAAATCCTCCATTTACCCCCCAAAAAACAGCCAGAATCAAATAAAAGCACCAGAGAAACTTCTCTGGTCCGTTTGTCTCTTTTTCTCTTGTTGCATCCACTGATGTTTCTGTTGTTTTAGGAGAAAAGTCTGAGTCTGTGTCTCCTGCTCCGTTTCTGTCTCTTTATATCAGAGAGAACATGAAGAGACGAGCTGCTACACAACTCTTCTCGCATATCCCAAAAATCCTTCAACTTGACTACTTTTCTTTTCTGTCTATTCTCAGTCACTGAAAAATGTAACTTCTGAGTGAATTCTGCTCCAAGAAACAAAAGTGAATTACCGTTGTTACCTGAGTTTGTTGTTTGTTTTTTCAAACCACAGGACATAATATGTGGTACTTTTGTGAGGACTAATCCTCACATTTTACTGGAATAAAAACTAAATCAAACCCAGAGTTTTAAATCAACAGCAGCCTTTCAAAGCCTCATCACTTAAGGTCAAAGATTCATTTTATTTTTACGCCGGTGGTCTCGTTCTCTGCTCAGATTCAATAAAACATTCATTCATCAGCCAACTTATATAAATTTGGTTTCTAAATGAGATTCCTTGAAGTGGGTATTTTATTTTTAGGGCCGCATCCTGATGGCAGCTCCGTTCAATCCCAGCAGACATGTGACTGCTTTTCTTAGTCGGCTAAATACAGGTTTGATTTTCTGCTTCTCTGCGTGTGACTGTGACTCACACAAGGTTTTAACTTCCTGAAGCCTGAAAAAAAAATAACAATGATGATGTTCTGCTGACAGGCTGCTGTGTCTAGTTTATATATCTGCTGCTTATTTATTTTTCTTCATCTTATTTATTTCCACCACAAACTGTCACTGAGGTTTTCACACCAACGCTGTAATGGCCTTTTTTTTATTCTTTTATTCAAACATTTTCATCAGTTCATTGTCTGAGCTCAGTTACTTTCCTTTGTTCCTATGTTTATATTTTATTTTCTCATACATAGTGCTGGTATAGCTATATTTTGACTTGACTGTGTTAGTAGAATTGTGTTTCTTTTATTTTACTTTTCATATTTCTTTTTGTTGTCACTGGTAGCCAAAACCAGTAATGATAACAGGGTTTTAACTTCCTGAAGCTTGAAAAAAACAATGATGATGATGTTCTGCTGCCAGGCGACTGTGTGCAGTTTTTAGTTCTGCTGCGTATTTAATTCTCTCTTTATCCTATTTTATTTCCACCACAAACCGTCACTGAGGTTTCACACCAACGCTCTAGTCACTGGCCTCTTTTATTGCCTAGCAGCATTTTCATTTTCATTGTCTCTGAGCTCATTTATTCCCCTTTTGTCCTTTTTTCTTTCCTCCCATCTATTGTTGATGCAGCATAACTCTCCTCTCTGTATCCTGTTAATTAGTTTTTTTCCCCCCCCTCAGCAGCGTAATCTCCTCTCTGAAATCCGTATTCCTGCAGCGGGTTTTTTGTGACGTTGGAATGCAGTGGCGCCGGTTTCTCTGTGTGTGAGTGTGTGTGTGTGTGTGTGTGTGTGTGTGTTTGAGTGTGTGTTTACAGCAGCGAAGTCAGCAGATTAGAACTCGGGGTGGTGGCTGTGTGTGTGTTTGTCGCCGCGGTTACATGAGCCGATCCACACCTTCCTGGATCTGCAGCGGGAGAGGATCCGGTTGCACGAGCCGGGTCAGGCCAGGGCCAGGAAAAACCGCCTTCTCACGCGAGCTGGCGAGCGGCGGTCGGCCCTGCGTGTGAGCGCCGATAAACAAACGGTCGCTGTCTGCACGCCGGGAGAATGATGCTATCAGGCTGTCATCATCTCCACGGCTGCAATTTGTCCTCCCAACAGATCCCAGCGAGAAAACATGGGCTTTATCGTTTCCATTCCTGAACACACGTCTCATTACCAGCTGCGCTGGGTTGGTGTTTGTGTTCAGACCCCTGGGGAGACGACAGCGTCCCGCTCTGTAAATTCTGTCGTTGCCTGTTTGTTGGTTGCAGCAGCACGATCAACTCGTCTGACTATGACCCGACAACGTTCAGCATTCCTCACTCTTAATTTAGATAGATGAGACTGGATGTAATATATTGGTCAAAAATGTCTTTTTTTATGATGAAATCAAGGACCAGTCAGGGGGACTGTGATGAAATTAACCCATTTTTTGACATGACGAGACAAAATCCACTTCTTGCTTCTGCTAATTTAAATAAAATCTGACATCCTGGTGACATCGTGTTACTTTGTCACAAGAAGCTGCTCTCTGCTACTGTTTCAACCTGCTGGATTACACACTTTCTCAAACTTCTCCTGCAGTGGTGTCACTTCAAAACATGTCCATGTGTCACACTGAAATAAATGTCACACTGAATGTAAAAGTTCCTAACAATAATTCCTATTGATACAGATACCCACTGAGGTTAATGTCAATATGCATTTTGACATTGAATTAATGTTCTAAATTATGCGTATTTGGATCCCAATTTTTCATGTTTCACTGAGGTTGATTTTTTTGCAACAGAGGTGCTTCGCTTCACACCACAGTAGATTCAGTGGCTCCTGTCTCCGTTCACTGCTTTTCGAGCTGAAAAGTTGTCCGTACACATTGTTGAAGGAAGAAGGTTGATCTTATCCTTCCTCTCGAGTAGGGGAAGCTCATTTTTGGCCTTGTTAGCGGTGGTGGTGTGAAGCTGTGACCTCTTGTCAGCACTTTGTGACATCAGAGACTCACAGCTGCAGCCGCTACTCGATGGGGAGAAAAACAGCAGCAAAAAGAGTGCAGGGAAAAAATGCTAAAAGTGCTTGAGTGGAGCAGATCTGGGAAAAATTCTCTATACAACCACAATTTCCACATGAATGATGATGAAATTTACTTTTTTTAACAGGTTCCTGTGCTCAATTCTTTTTATTTGAGCTACAGAAATACAATCATATCAGCACAACGTGAAAACTTTCTGCTCTCAGATGATATAATCATTTGGCCTGGACCATTCCGTTTTGGATTTGTGCTAGTTATGACATCTGATCTTCCAACTGATTAAAAGCTTTCTTGCCCCTACGGCCACAACTTTCAAGTTGAGAGGAAAGTTCCTGCTAATCGCTCAAATGACTGATAGTCTTGGGGTTTATGCTCCTTCTGCTCTATCAAATCCCATATGAACATGAGCTTCCAATGGCAGAGACCTTATGGATGTAAGCTGCTCCTCCTGTGCTCACATTTTTCAAGCTACACATACAAAGTACACCAGAGCCATCGGGAGACTCTCAGCTCTCAGAAGATACGATCATTTAGTGAATACGTGTTAGTGTTTGATCTGAGTGGCAGCTCAGTGCTGCGTTTCAGGACATCTCTCCTCTCTCCGGCAGCAATGAAGTAGCAGCTAGTGACAGTTTGTGATGTCATCGACGTCGAAGGCCCTGCAGCCAGACAATGGACGTTTCATAGGTCTGGATGTGGCTCTGCCCCCTTGGCAGCATGCCGGTTTTTCTCAGTACTGTGACAAAAAAAAAAATTTTTTCCCCGTAGACATCATTAGTAAAAGATGACACCCACTGTTATAACCTTGTTGGTTACTAATCTTTGTGTTGCAGTTTAAGTTCTGGAATTTTTCTCCATCAAAAATCGTTCTAATGGCCAGAAAAGCTTACAGCTGTGTGATGCAGCACAGGTGTGCTCTTTATCTTATGAGGACGTCACATAATGCCGAAATAATGTTTTAAGTCAGAACCTTTTTGGCGTATGCACCAGGCAATCAACTCCTATTATTCTGTCTGGTATCCACGTCTTCTTAAAACATCCATGGGCCAGAGTGGTTGGTTACCATGGTAATGCTACAGCTTGGCAGCATGTCAGGCTGATAAATGATTGGTTTACTGGTTTTTGGTCAGTAACTTTGCATCTGATGGCCCCACACTCCACAGCGTCCTGACGGGAAAGAACCCAGACCCAACTGGAATTACCTGGTTTATTTACTGGTTTATTTACGTTTTTATCTCCTGTTTGTGTGTTTTTCTGACAGCGGAGCAGATGACCTGTTGCCCATCTTGTCCTTCGTGGCTCTGCGCTGCCAGTGTCCACAGCTAGTTTCTGAATGTGCTGCTCTGGAGGAGTTTATCCATGAAGGGTGAGTCTGATCTGAAGAAACTGAGCATCGTGTTTACCAAAGTTGAAAATGTCTACGATAATAGAAGACTGAAGAATCCAATAATTAATCAGAAAAGAAGCCAGAACCAGAGAATTTGGATATTTTCTTCTCTAATCAATTATCAGAATAGTTGTTTATTAATGTAACAGTTGGTGACATCAGATTTAATAAAATCAAACTCACCTGTCTCACACATGATTTGAGTCTTGATGACTTTTCACATTTTTTGACATAAAATCCTATGGCTTCATCCACAGCCTATAGGAAACAGGTGGAAATCAGTGGTCAGATTAATCTCCACCTCTTCCTCAACCCTCTGAACTACATAAACATGGAGTGAAACTTTATTTGTATTTTTATAGAGACGATAAACCAAATCTCAAATATCCTGACATTCCTCGGCCAATCTAACCAGCTGCTTTACAAGCAGCTGTTTTTATAGCTGTAAGTGGACCACTGGGTGTGGTCTGAACACACACACACGAGATCCCACAGACAGAAACGTACACACACAAATGAGAACACGAAAACACAAGAACACACACACGAGGTAGGTTCCTGCCTTTGGACAAAGGCTGAAATTTACCATTTACACTGATGCCTAATGCACCGATGTTAAATGTTCATTTTCCCAATTCAATGAATGAATGACGATATGTTTCTATAATGGGATTATGATCGGATAATCGTATTTGTGGGCTAAAGAAATACTCTTGGCCTATTGACCCTATTAAGATTAATAACCCAATAACAAACAATGAAAGATAATCTCTAGATGATGATGATGATTGTTCAGTAGATCTGGAAAATGTTCCTTCATTAACTGATTCAACAGAGGAGGTTTTCTTGTATAAATTCTCTGATTCCAGCCTCTCAAATCTGATTAAATTCTGGTTTCTTTCTTCTTCTATAATGGAAAACTGATAGTTGTTGTGGATTGTTGGTCTGGATAAGAGATGTTTTAGGTTGAACCTTCAGCTTTGGGAAACATTGATCGAAATTTGACCATTTTATGAACTAGACAACTTGCTTCGATAATCAATAAATTAATAAACTATCACAAATAGTAATTAGTTGCTGCCATAATCAGGTGAAAGTGTGTTTTGGCAAAATTAGTCCAAAATAGAGAAAAATGATCTTGAATTGTTGTTTTTTATAAAAAAAAATTGTTGTGGTCAAAAAAAAAAAAAAAAATCCAAAACATACAATGAAAAAAATAAAAATTATGCAAAGATTTAAAAAATATATCATTAAAGCATGACTTATTTTTCAAGTGTCTCTCTATAGCAAACTTTTTATAGTACACAACAAATATTTAAAATAGATCTAGTGAATTTTAGGCATTTTAAACTGTAAACGATGTAAAATTGCTTCTTTAAACGGGCAATCCCATTATTAAAGACATGTTGGTCTTTAGACTCGTTCCTATATAAAGAACCTCCAGCGTTTTATAAACGGCCTCCAGCCTCGTATCTTTCCTGCTCTCGTTATCCTGCAGCTTTCTCTCGTTAGTTTAAGGTCAAACGGAGTTGACTTGTTCTGCAGCCTATGAACAAACGGACCCGCCTGCCTTCCTCTTCTTCTTTTCCCTTCACGTCATCCCTCCATCAATCATCCATCATCCTGCATTCCTGCTGCTGCCGACCTTTAATCTGACTTTAACGGCTCCAAAAGTGAAGAATAAAAAGCAGATTTCTGTCAGGGAGAAAACGCTGATGCGGCCATTTCAGAGAAATTAGTGAAACCTAAGGGCTGTTTTGTTTTAAATGTGATCAGATTATGATTATGATTTAACCTGAATCTGGAGCTTCTGTATTTTTAGCTTTGCTGCTGCAAATGATGCTTTAAATAACGTTTTTTCAGGGCTGCAGTTTTATATTTACTGAATCACTTCACAATGGAACAATTATACTTGGTATCTAAGGTTATACCGGTTGTCGATTTAGAATTTTTTTTAGAGGTTTTTAACTTTACCTTCAGGAACATGAATCTATTAGAAAAAACTACAAGTTTTGAATTAATTTCAGAATTTTGGTGATTTTGAATTTAAATGCTAAACATTCAGAAACAATGTTTCAATAATATCAATAATAATAATATCTACAAGAAATTCAACAACTTCTTCAGCAGCTACACACATCTTCCATTTTCACATCTTTAGGTCCAAAAGATGCAGAAATATCAATCAAACAGTGATTTAAATTGTACTTAATGTGCATAGAAGTAAATCTGTCACCAGCTTGTCTATATTAAATTTAAATTTCTAGCATTAAATTGTTCATCATTGCATGAATCTTGTGATGTAATGGGAATTTAAACATTCAGAAACAAAAATCAATTTTCAATTCGGAAATTTCAAGTATTAAAACTTGAAGTTGCTCAACTACGGTTCTGTAAGAGGCGACCCATACAGTCATTTGAGAAAATGAATAAATCTGTTTGTGCCAAGTCAAATCTTAATTTGTATTATTATATAATAAGGATATACCTAATAATGTACTGATGTGTAACTTAAATGCAGATGTGTCTCTCCTGATAGACAAATAAAGGTTAATTGAATTGAATATCCAGACATTTTCATCAGCTAACCCCTCCTCTGCTTCAGCTACTTAATCGGAGAGGAAGGCTACTGCCTGACGTCCATGCAGAGCGCGCTGGCTTACGTCGAATCACTGCACACGACGGCAAGTTTCCACCCAGTGGACAAGTTCAACTGACACAGGTAAATGTCACTCAACACCAGGGCTGTGATTAAAAATTATACGTCAAACCCCCAAAAAAAGAGCAGATTTAAGACAAACTTGTTCATCGATGGGAATATTTCAGTTAAGTGGTTCTTTCACCTGTTGTCTCTGTGGGACTGAAACAGTGTTTTATTAGACATTCACCAACACTTAAAGAGACGCCGCCCAGCAGCAGCTGGTGACTAAGCACCGTGAGTTTTATTTAAAACCTTGACAACTAACCTTGTTTTCCCATTTCAGATATGTAAATTAACATGTATAATTTGATATTAGTTAGTTAATCATGAGATAATTGAGTCATCAGATTATTCCATGCATCACTAAAATATTTTCTACGTTAATGATTTAAAACCTAATCGTTAATCCCAGCCTGAATCAACACTCAATCCAAAGCAGAGGAGGTTGAATCTTGGACTTCATCAGGTGACCAAAGCCACAACTTCAAATGTTCCATGTGGATGTTTGGTAACAGAAAATGGTTTTGTTGAATGGCTCTTATGTCTAACCATGTATTAGATAATTTAACTACCTGTTGACCGATTAAAGGTTAAAACCAAACACACCTCAATGGTTCTGATTTTCAAACTCCACAAGTTACTGAAAACAAAAAAGCTGCTTCAGTTTTTACCAAAAATCTTGTTACAGTGTGTCATCACTGGTGCAAAAACACTGAAGGATCCTGTTTCTGTCAGAAAAATGTTCAGACAAGAAAAATGTGGAAGAATCACTAACAAGTGCAAATGTGGGGCTATATGTTGAATTTGTGAGAGGTCCTATCATTATGAGTTTAATACTTTATCATAGGTGATTGATTTATGGAAATGATTTGCTTTTATGATCCAGAGCAGCAATACAGTCGCCTTCTCTGACCCCCACTCTGAAAAACCTGGTTTCCCCCTCCCATCCCCAACAACACTCTGCTCTGATTGGCCGGTTGGCGTTGCACTTGCCACGCCCCTCAGAACTGGTGGTCAGTCAGAACCAGAAGTCGCGTACAATGATGTGCTACATAGATCCAGGGTTACTAGTGTATAACTAATCTATCTGAACAGCTTGTTTTCAGCAGGTTGAGAATAAGCAGCTGCTTTTGTTTCAGTTCGTGTGGTAGCATGAACTCAGACATAAATACCAACACACAAGCTCTGAAAGTGTTTTATACATATTTTAACAGGGTCCTTTTTTGTGCCCTTGAATAAACCTTCTGTCAATCTAACAGCCTGTGGCCTGTTTTATTTCTCATGTTTTACTGTGTTGCAGCACTGCAGAGATTCACTTCCTTTTCTGTTTTTTTTTTTTTTTTTTTTTTTTTTTTTCTACTGTTGCAGCACTGCAGTGAGATTTATTTCTTATTTTACTGTTGCAGTGCTGCAGTCAGAGAGTTTACCTACTTCAGAGAAACCTGGGGCTGCCTGCGAGTTGCATACACGCTGAATATTTAACAGATGGACTTTAAACCAGTGCTTGAAGAGTCTGTTCAACCAAGTCAAACTGAGCTTTACTGGGTGGTCTTTAAAAATCTGTGTTCAGAGACAGTAAAGCAGTGTTTTCTTGGTAAAGGGACGACTATGTGGTTAACATTGGAGATAACGTGAGAACCTTGTAAGTGACGCCATTGATTATTTGAATACTTACAGAAGAAGAACCTGTGATGTGGTTTAGTCATATACCCTTGATGGATTAAATCTGTCAGAACCAAGACGAAAAAGCACCGAAGTTGTGTGTCAGTTGAGAATTGTGTAGATTTTTCTATATAATGGTGTTTTAGGAAAGGTAAAACACTCTAGTCTGTATCTAAAATTTTTTTAATCTATTTGACAGCTTTTTTTTTTTTTTAATGACTCATAAATATGTGTTTGTGTGTTTGGTGATTTTAGGTAGAAATATGCATCCATCAACTGTTTTTTTTATGCACTTTGGGTGTTTTTTGGCTCCACTAGGTGATGGTTAAAGTTCAGACTCGTCCTGAGGACAGAGATGTTGAATGATAGATGAAGGTGAAACACTGAGGAGCATGAAAAAGGTGATTTATAGTCTCACTGTAACTAACATTTACAGGGAAATGGGGTGGGTTACAGTAGTTATTAAAGATAGTACTAATACTACTGCACTTTGTAAGCGTGTGTGAGTGTGAGAGAAACAACTGGACCCATGTGATCATTATCATGCAATTTTCATTTAAAAATATATCCTCATACAATTAATTACAATTAACTTGTTTTTGCTTGTCTGATTACTACAACAGTTTACTCAGGCCACACTGAAAGTGTTTTTTTTTTTCACTAAATTGTAAGAATAAAGTCATATTGTGAGCGGGGAGATCATTGCATGTGAAGGCTTTGACATGAAATCCACTTCCAGTAATTCCCTCTTCTACAAAGACTTATTTTTTTTAAGTCTGGTTTTTGGAATAAACACAATCATTCTCAACAATCTTCATGATTGTGATCAAATCTGCTGTGGCTGAGACAGAAGACGAAGGATTTTTATTATTTGTGAAACTCGCATTAAAGAAAACACCAAAAGCTGTTTCACATTCTTCATTTTAACAGGCGGTTTAGAGTTTATTCTCATAAAATTACTTTATTCTTTTCTCTTTAAAAAAAGAAATTAAAAAAATGTCAGTGTGGCCATCATTTTTTCAATTCCTTAGTGTAAAATCAACCACATTTGCACAGCCTTTTTTTTTTACTGTTTTCATGCTGCGTTATAATTTATGATGACTGATCTGTAATCTGTTAATAAACGCTGCATGGAACCTCTATAATCTCATTATCCAGGTATTTGAGGTGATAAAAGATGCTCTATAGATAGGAATTACTGTTTTATCTAAATTTGACAATTTGGCTTTTTAACGCTTTTCTCTGAACACTCAAAGCTGTTTGGTGTTAAATCTGATCAGATTATAACATGATGACCTGAGAGAGTCTGTTTTTTGTTTTGTTTGTGCAACTAATTTCAGAAACACTTTTGTTCATTAGATTTTAGTGTTATCACTTCCAGGACACAATTTTCTATATTGTGTAAAACAATCGAAGACAAAAACATTGAAATTATCAATTAAATGAGGAACAGGTTTAAGGTTTTTGTTATGTTTTAATGTGAGTAAATGGAAATTAATAACTGTAAGAACATTGTGATTCTTCAAATATCTTCTGATTTATTAGACAAACAGTGATTTAAGTTGTACTTGATGTATACGAACGTAAATCTGTCACCTGATCTAGGAATTAAACATTTCTATATTATTTATTATTATATAATATTTTGCATTGAAATGATGCTTTTAGTTTTTAGCCTCTGAAATCTCTTCGAAATTTCCAATGACACATTTTTACTTATTTACAATGTTCACTTAGTTATAACATATATAGTTTAACAATTCATGTTGCTCAAATTTGATTCAAATCCTGAAACTCGTCATAAATGGAATGCGTTGATCGATTGATTATCCTTGGTATCCAAGGTTATACAGGATGTTTGTTCAGAAGTTTTTACCTTGGATTTTAGGAATCGAATGTGAGTCTATAACTTGAATTTTTAAAACTACAACTTTTCAACCTTGATTTCTTTTTGAATTGTGGAAGTAAATTTCTGAGGCTAAATGTTCAGAAACAAAAATCTGTGTTAGAAATTCATTGGCTTATAATTTTCTAAATCTGGTGACGGATTACTTTCCATAAATGTGTAATAAATTGGCTGATATTTCACTTTTTGTTTTCTTCCAGACAAAAAATGTAGTATTAATAATATTTTTTAATGTTTTATGGGCCCAAAAGATTTGGAAATGTGTTTAAGAAGAGTTTTGTCTTTGTTACGATGGCATAAATTCAACACCAAAAACAGACGGATGTTAAATGTTCTAATAAAACTGAGGATGCTGCTGCAAAGTGAATTAAGCCACTACATTTCTGTAAGTGACTTGGTATATTTTTGTGTTGCTTTTGAAAAATTGAATGTGATTATTATTATTATTAAACTGTTTTAATGTGAATGCTTGGGAATATTGTGATGTTCCTGATGGATGTATGTTTAACTTAATAAAGATACAGAGGAATGTTTAAGTTATTTTAACTCTGTTTTCTGTCACAAAACTCGCAATAATTGGGTTCGAAATTTCAGTTTATGTTCACTTACAAAGTATTTAACATGTTTTTATTTTCTATTTTTCTATTTAATTTTTTTTCCAAAAGATGTGGAAATGTGTCTTAAGAACAATTTCGGGTTTGCTATGATGACATAGTGTACTTTTTTAGACTTCCAAATAATTTTGAGTATCATTTACTTTAATTTTCCAAGAGGGTTTAACTTAAATACATTAGGATTGAATCACTTCTACTTTACAAAAAGAATATGTAGGTTCAGTCAATGTAGTAGTTTAAATCCAATATATTTAAGTCAAATTCAATTGATTTAAAAAAGTTCTTTTTTTTGCATCTTAAAACCTTCAGTAAATTTACCAAAAACCAAATATTTTACTTGTCTGCACATTCAATTGTTCTGTTGATCTGTTAAAACAATAGGTGAAATGTCTTCAACTGAACTAAGATTACCTATAAGATAATGTGACTCCTTAATTTTCCACCCGTTAAAATCATCTTTTACTCATAACAGCAGAGCTGTTGATCATAATTCACTGGTCTTTCCCTGTAATAAAACCTCAGATGTTGGATCAAGATGCAAAAGGCTTTGAAACTAGACTATTAACACCTGCAAGTGTTAACTCTTTAAAAGTCCATATTCTTCACATTTCCTGTGTTTTGAAGTTGTGATGTCACAACAAAAGATATTTGGTGTTTTAGGAGCCATAGATCATTCCAGCATAGTTTTACATCTGGTCTATCTAGCGTCTCTCTTTAGGTCTTGAGAAAATGGGTTCTCATCAACAATTAATAGATTTGAGTCATTTGTCCCAAGTAAATGTCCCAACTTCTGCTTCCAGCTTCTCAAATCTGACTTTCTGCTTTCTTAAACTTTTATGATAGTGAACAGATGAGGATTTTAGATTGAATCTTCAGCTTTCACACCATTTTATGAACCAAAGGAACCTATCAATTAGTCATTTCAACAATCAATAGTTTAATCCACTATCAGAATAACCTAAATGTGAACCACCTTGCTTAAATGGCAGCAGAGGAAGTGAAGCTGATCATTTGTTCAGTGATTTAACAGATGTTGAAGCTGAGGAGGAACCAGCAGCATGTGTGGTTTCTTTCCTCCTGTTGTCACTTTTTGGCTCTAAAACGCTTAATAAACCACATTCTGAACAGATTAGCTTATAATCGAGTTCCTCTGTGGGACCTGCTGTTGACGAGTGTTTTACTGCAGCATCGGTGAGGGCGTCCTGTCGCCGTGGCGACACGCCCCGGCGGATATAGCGTGACAGCGGCGTTGTGCTTCCCTGACCTCAGAGCTGCTGCTGATATGGAAGGAGCCTCGGGAGGGAGAAGCGCTATCAATAACGTCCTCAGAAAGTGCTGCTGCTCTAAAACATTTCAGCCTAAAGTGAACCAGCTGCATTTTTTTCTACATCAAAGCTCATTCTTTGTCCAATTTTCTCCCATTTCATTTAACCTGTTCACCCACATTTCCACTCCGACTGATCCTCAACCTCTCGGGCCCCGTTCAGAAAGACCTCGGCCCCTCGTTTCCTCCTGAACAAAAGAGAGTTTTCTTTTCCTATTAGAATAATGAGATTAGTCTTCGTCAGAGGGGGGGAACGCGGCCGTTTCTGTGTGGGTGTATTTGACCCTTCGTTCCTCAGAGAGTGAGAGAGAGAAAATGGGAGAAGAAGAACCAAAGAGGCGGAGGCAGCAGGCCTCATTTATGATTTGGCCTAATTGAGCTGTCAGCCGACGAGTTTCGTAACCCTGTGACTGGCTACCTCCAACTGTTAACCTCCTACCCACCACCCCGCTGGCCTCCGCTCCGCTTTCATGCCCAATCACTGGCCCCCAACCCAAACATTTACTATGGGCGTGATAGGCGACATTTTGAGAGCGCACATGCCTTCGCAGAACGGCGTTGGAGCACAACAATGCGCCCTGTGATCGTTTGAGGGCTCCTGACCTCTGTTTATCTAAGGGACACGCTGGGACAAATAATGGGCCGTAGATAAAGGGGCCTGCGGGGGGTCAGCGCTGGTCCCTGTGAACAGGACAGAGAGTCACGCTAAGGGGGACGTGCATGTGTTAAACTCACCCCCCTATGACAAGATGATCCACACGTTTATCTGTGAACAAACACACAGGAAAAACTACTGGGGTGATTTTGGTGAAAATTGTTGGCAGGATGTGGACTCATTCAAGAATGAACCCTTAAAATTTGGGGGAAGATCCCACTTGTGAAATTTGAGCAATAAAACACTGTATTGAAAGCCATCCCGAGGAAAATCAGAACCTGTTAACACCTGGAAGCAGGAGACACCCAGTAACTCCCGGGATCACGTAAAAACCTATTCACATGACCACTCCTGAGTTTTGGGAGTTCAATCTTGTTAATTTGGTTTTACACTCTGAGCTTTAAATTTCTGAGTTCCCTCACACTGAATCCCAGAAGGGAAGAAGCCTCCTGGACAACTCTAAGATAAAGATGACTGAGAACCTTCATGGACATATGTTGTACAACGATTGTTTTAGTGTTTTAGTGGTCTAATAGCCACTACCGGTCAAAGACGATGATTGTGTTGAATCGTGTAGATGTTGGTGATGATCACACTTATAAAATGTGAAAACATTGTTACAGTAGCTCCAGGTGGCTCTTTATGGTCGATGGAATGTTAATAGTTGATTTAGCAGTTGAAATTACTCTGCCTGTGATTACATAACGTAGGTAGTTTCACTGCTTATTTGTTTATCTGTGGACGCTTTCATGGAAATACTGCTTGGATGATTTTGGTTAAAATTAGACGTTGGATATTAAATTGACTAATGATGGACCCTTTAAAATTTGGGGCTGATCCGACTTGGATGTAATTTGCACGATGACCATTTAAGTGTTTTAGTGGTTCTAATGCCTCCTGCTGGTTAATAGAATGTTAAAAGTTGAATTAGAAGTTGACAAAACTTTGCTGGTAATTCAGACTGAAACCATCTAGTAAGTTTCACTGTTTGTTTGTCTATCTGTGGACAGTTTCACAAAAAATTACTTGGATGGTTTTGGTGAAAATTGATGGTCAGATCTAGAATCGACAAGGGATGAACCTTTTAAATGTTGGAGTGGATCCCACTTTTGAAATTTGTGCTAGTGTGAGTGTTGTAGAGGCTACTAGTGGCTCCTGCTGGTCAGTAGAACGTTATTAGTTGATTAGGCAGTTTATAGAATTCTTCTGATGATTCAGACAGAAAACATCTAGTTAGTTTTACTGTTTATCTGTGGACAGTTTCATATTAAAAAAACGACCACGTTTTTGTGAAAGTTGGTGATCGGATGTAGACTTGACCAAAGATGAACCCGTTAAATTTGGGGGCTGATCCCACTTATAGGATTCATGCACGTTTTGTTTTCTGCTAGTGGCTCCTGCTGGTCAGTTGAATGTTAATAGTTAATTGAGCAGTAGTGGACAGAGCTCTGCTGCTGATTTAGACAAAAAGTAGACCCAGGGTATCAAACAGGTGGCCTAGGGGCCAGAACTGTCCCGCTGGAGGGTTGGATCCAGCCCGCTGGATGATGACTACAAAATGTGGCAAAAAATTTCCTAATTCTCGGTTTCTCACAGAAATGGGAGATTAGTGGGAATTGTTAAGAATTTAAGGGTTTAAATATTTGCGGTTTTGATTTGTAAATGGTTTGTAAGGCAGGAGATAACTTCACCTGCTGCTGAAAATACTAAATATTGTTCAGTACGTGAATAGTTTCAATTGAATCTGGAATAACAGACATCGAATTGATGAAATTGCGCTTACATTTTTAGTCATGTTCTCCTGTTTTATAAATTTAAGGTTTATTATTACATAACTAACTAACATAAAAGGAAGATAAATTTGTTGTTATTTATACATACATTTTTTACAATTGAGATCAACTTTAGCTGGATGTGGCCCATGAAATAGAGTTTGACTCCCTGCAGGCTGCATCCGAATCAGATCTGTGTTTCTGAAACACAACGTCACTTTGTCCTTTCACAAGTGATTTTTCTCGACAGATCAAAGCTCCACTGTGAAGCTGAAAAGGACCAGAGAAGGGTTAGTCCCACTGTTTCTGACTCATACACGACATTTCCCACCAAACTCAAAAAAATAAAAGCTGTCACGTCAAATTCATCCCATTTATTTTTCGTCCTCCAGCAGCAAGCTGTGGAAAAATTGTGATTATAATAATTACTCTATAGATTATTAGTATTTAAACCCAGTTAGACAATGCCATAGTAACTTCTATCACCAGCTTTTACCTTTTTGTTGTTTTTATTCTAGTGAAATGCCAGAAATCATTAGTGTTTTTAACAGCTGGTCGGCAGGAAAATCTCAGATCATTTGACTAATTATTGCTTTCTGTTGTTGTGATTGTTTTGTATTGTATTAATTAGTTGTTTTCTCTAACTTGCCCCTTTTAACATCTGGTCATTTGATGTTTTATTAAACTTTTTGCCAAAGGACTGACGCCTTAAATTAGCCTGCTAACAAAAGAAATGTTCATTAATGTGCATTATCATATTAAACAAATGCTGTAAAACCTTAAATTTTACACTTACTAACTTGGAACAATTATCCAGAAAGTTACCGTAATTCTTTTTTACCGTAGCAGTACTGTGCTTCTATTTACACTATTGTCTTTACTGTAAAATACAAATCAATTAAATACTGTAATTACCATTGCATTTACAGTATTAGGTGATTAGCTGTGATTTATTACAAATATACATCAAACTACTATAATAATGATTTACAGTAACAATGTATTTACTCAAACTGTGTGAGCCTAAATGTTTTGAATCCTTTCATACTTCATGACATAAAACAGACATTTCTAGGCAACGGCTATAATGAAAACACAGGACTAACAGTGAAGAACATATTTTATCTTTGTTTGTTTGCAAAAAGCTGCAAATTTAAGCTTTAACATCGACTCAATCAGCGATCAGACCTGTTGTATGGATGTGAAAATAGAATTTCATCAGCAAAAAGTTCTTATTTATTATTTTCATTCCTTACTCCTGTCATTTTTCCCTTCCAATAATGCAAGTTAATAGTCTGGATTTGTTAAAGATCAGGGAAAAATCTGTTTTGAATTTAGAGCTGCAACTAACAACTATTTTGATAATTGATTAATATATGGATTATTAAATCGATTACTTAGTCATTGTCTTTTGAAACACCTAACAGAAATTGCTGTTATTTAAAACAGATGATTTTAGTGTTGTAGGGACTATTGGCTGCAACTAATTACTGGATGATTATTCAATCAGTTGATTGGATCCTAAAATCGTGTAAAATGTCGATCAGTGTTTCCCAAAGTGGAAGATTCAACCTAAAATGTCTTTATGTCCAGACCAATAGTCCACAACCCAACAATCACACTTTACTCTTATAGAAAACTAAAGAAACTAGAACAGCAAAATTGAGAAGCTGGAACCAGAGAATTTGAACATTAAAAATGTTTCAAATATATTATCAGATTAATGTGATAGTTGGCAACTAATGCAACAATTTCAAAAGATTTTGCATGTATAAGACTGAAAGTATATTTGATTAGTGATGTCATAACTTTCTCTTGGCTGCAGTGACGTGAAGTTAGTCTGGATTTATTAATACAGGGAACTTTTTCTAGTGATTTACATTGACAAACATCATGCATGTGATTCATGTCACAAATCAAACAGGATCATTTTAAACTGTCTTGTCATTGGCCAACAAACATAAATGTTGAGATAAGGTCTAATTAGGAAACTCAAAGGCAGAAGTTCTAACTTGTCAAAATTCTTAGTGTCTCAGGTGTCAGACATTTACATTCATTCATAGTTTTTCCTTTAGTTCTAACAAACATGTTGGATTTAATTTCCTTTCAATGAACATCCAAAAAAAAGATTTATGTTCAGGTTATTTAAAAAAAAACAACTTATGTTTATATATCAAATCTTTCAGCCAGTAGTTGTCTTCTTCATCTTCTTTTCTCGCGCCTGTTCTATGTTTCCCTGCAGCTGCTGATACTCATGGGAATCGCTTGGAGCTTTCTCACATGCATCCTCTTGAGCTAATTATGGAGCAGAACAGATGTTTACTCCACAAGTCATTGCTCCACAGCACCGCCAGTGGACAAAAAATATCGACAGGTTTCTTTTAAATACAGAACCGTAGTCTGACACAATCAGAAAAGCACAACCAAACACTAAAATAAAATATCTAGATTCTAGATTCAGAAGCTACATGAGAACCTGCAGCGTCAGAGGCGTCATTTGTGTGTTTTGAGGTATCCTCCTCTCTATATCTTGACTCTATTAGGCACATTTTTAATCGTAACTTCAGGGCTTTTAATGTCAAATTAATTTTAATTTCACTAATACCATGATGATGAAACTTGAGGAGAAAATATCCTGGTTGTGCATCACTCCAGTGTTACTCAGTGAATGTCAAATTTAATGTTGTTTGTGTTCAACACATTTTTGAGCATTTTAAAAGCATAACTGAGGTTTGACATTAATGCGCCTATTTCTCATCGTTCCAATAATCATAAACAGATTTTTCATCTTACATGTTAAGAGTGTTCAAAATTGAAGGTACATTTTGAACAGATAAAATGTGATTAATTTGTGATTGGTAAGTAGCTCGATCTGTAGGTTAATAAAAAAGGCATGGTTGTGTAACTGTAAAACCTAAGAGACAAACTACCTCTTATCATTTTAAATATACTATCAACTAGTTTTGTATTATAGGTGGATTGAATATTTAAAAAAGATCATTCTTGACATTCAGTCAAAAAATCTCAAATTCTGTGATCTTTGTTTGAATAAATGGTAGAAATAGACTTTCAAATGACATGAAACCAACATGAACACAAAATGTACTTTTTATTAATATTATTAGTAGTGATTACTGATGGTCTATAGCTTCTTGAGTTTGCTCTCAAATAGCAACAAACTGCATTTATGTCTGTCCAAATCTTTCTAACCCTAACCTCCTAGAACACTATGTTCTTGCCTTAAACTGAATTGACACCACTGTGCAGTGTTATATATATTCATATATATTATATATCAGATCCTCTGATGAAGCAGGCAACAATGAGAAGTTGAGAGTTATTATAAATTTCACATGTTTTCTTTCTACAGACAAATCGCATGCAGTGAAAAACAAAACGCTGAGGATCTCGGGGGTAGAAACAGTTCATATGCAGGTTTTTTTTGCATCAGCAGGGTACAGGGCTGTGGAGGGTTGAGGAAGCAGCAGCAGCAGCAGCAGCAGGCGGGTCTGCAGGACTCTGCAGGTCTACAGGGTCCCCTCCAGCAGGACAGTCTTTAGGTCGGCGGGGCAGCTCACGCTGAAGACGCTGTGGGAGCCGCTCCGCCGCTCCACCAGCACGGCCACGGCCTCGCCCAGCTCCAGGTGGTTCAGGTAGCCGGGGGCCATCCGGTCCTGGGCCGCAACACCGGTGTTGATCTTGACCTGTGGAGGACACAATAACATCACTAGTGGTAATATACAGTCGTACGAAGAAGTTTGGCCACCTTTCATTATTTTCAAGATTTTCCTTTATAAATCATTGGTTGTTCAGATCAGCAATTGCAGTTAAATGTATCATTATAGCAGATGAACATATTTGATATTGAGAAGCGAAATTGAGTTTATAGGATTTACAGAAAGTGTGCAAAAATTACTTAAAGTTAGGCAGGTGCATAACTGTGGGCACCCTTTTTGCTGTATTAAGGTGAACACCTTTAGTTCTAATTATTGGAACACAAAATTGGGTTAGTTGACCCTTGACCTACATACATAGATGAAGCCAATCATGAGAAAGGGTATTCAATTAACAAACATGAATAACACGAAGCAGTAATGCATTTTTACTAACCTTTTTAACAATGAATTCTGGGGGAAAATCTTCATTCTGTATCTGAGTGTAACATAGAGTTTAGATTTGGTCTGGTCACTGTTAATGGGTTCATCTCAGGCCAATTCTGCACAAAGTTTCATTCAAAATTAACCCAGTAGGTGAACCGTGCCGCTTCACAGTGAAGCATCGAGGAGAAAGGACACAGTGATGCTGTGTTTCAGGAACAGGGAACTGATTCTGGTGCAGGTTGCTGCTCTGTGGGCAGAACTAACCGCTGCAGAAATGTGAGATCGTGCGAGATCTGAGGTCGGGTAGGAGGCGGTTGTTAGACGTGCCGTGGCGGTGTTTTCGCATTAACGCCTTTACCTGGTTGAGTTTGCAGGGCAGCTCGGGGTACTCCTCCCGCAGCACCAGGCAGAACGCCAGAGTACTGGCTGCTCCCACTGTCAGGAAACCGGTTCCAGGCATCAGCAGCTTCTCCCCGGCACCTCCTGAGTACATATACAAATACAATCATATATATACACACACATTTAAGTGACATCCCCATTCCTAGTCTATGGGGTTCAGTATGAATAGAATAGAATAGATAAACGTTATTGATCCCACAACGGGGAAATTTGTGTGTTACTGCAGCGTTACAGATAAAGAAAAAGTAAAATAAAGTTGAAGAAGATAAAAAAACTATAAAAAAAAATAAAAAACACACAACACAATGTACAAATTCGCAGAATTTGTTAATCCGCATACACAGTATGCATTATCGACAGAATGGAGAGAAAATGCTAATAAATAGTAAGAAAAAGTATGCATAAGCAAAGCATATATACATACATACATGGACGTACATACCTACCTGCTATGATGCCCCCCCCCTGAGTTTATAGTTACACCACAGGACATTTTGACTTCATCCTATATATGTTTATAAGCTTCTGTGAGAATAAAAATGTACCTGTGATGAATGTGTAGGTGCAGTTGGGGTCATCCCTCACCAGAGGGAAGAAGGCTTTCCACGAGACAAATGTGCTGAACAGTAACGTCTCAATCACCTGGAGGTTTAAAGAGAAATGAAACATTAAGGTAATCACATGAGAATTGTTCGTGCAGAAGAGAAAAGTCATGTGCAATAACAAATCATTGGCCTATTAAATTAAAATAATGGCCCATGTCTGGAAAAAATCAGTTTAAAGTTGAGTTGGAAAGATCACATTCTTTATTTCCTACAGGACAATGGCCATTTTACTTAGGATGTTTATCTTTTGCAAAAGTCAAAGTGTTTTTTTATTATTTAGGATAAAATGACAATTTACCATGATGGCGGCTGCTTCAAGAATCAAGAAGAAGCTCTAAACATAATTCATGAGTCAATTTGGTGAAGTGATAAAGACTTTAGGTTATAATGTTTAAAGTAATTTAGTCTAAACTTTACAAGTTTTACTTTATTAATAATTTAATATTAAGTTCTGTGCATTTCAATTAATAAAATAATAAAAATATCTAGGGAAATATCTAGGAAACATCTCAGATGTAGTCAAGAAGTAGAAGTAGTCAAAACTGGATGTTGGAAATGAGTTTATATTTTCTGTGTTGAACAACAGTTCAAATGAAATCAGGAACTGTAAAAAAAATAAATTCTTGCAGGTAAATGCCGATGTGACGTGATCTGATGTGATGTTCACTGAGTTTCATCACTTCATTGAAAATGTGCCATATCTCAGGTTTCAAAAAGTCGTCAAAACTGGATTTTCAAGATGAGTTACATTCAAGAAAAAAACTGCTCGGAACGTGTTAAAAAACGTGAATGGCCTCCTGGCCGATCTGATTTACCTGACATCAGTTTATTTTATCTCTAGGTAAGGTCATTTTGAGTTTGTGCTATGGAATGAAAGGACAGATTAATTCACGTTTAAAGTTGCCAAAAGTCCCGTTAGACGGTTCAAAAATTGGTCGATGTTACTTTATTCTTTAGTGTTACATTATTGACACACAACGTATGTCCTCTACTGTCAACACGATTCACTAATAGATGATCCTCTGACTTTTAAGTTTTTGTGTATTTCTCAAGGAAATAATAAAAAGACAAAGGCCCTTTTTTAATAGGGTGGCGGCATAATAGAGGACATGTTGGTGTGTGGTTTTAGCCGCTGTGTGACGTCACCCAGTGCAGGTCTTTGACGGTCTGGGTGTGGGGGGGTCCTCCCTGCCACCAGCTGAAGCCCAGAGAGGAAACGATGTCCGTCACCTTCCCCACGGCCTTCAGCAGGGCCTGCTTCGCCTGCTCGGCTCCTTCCTCCGACCCTGCAACCCACAAACCTCCAGCTCATCGTCCAGGCAGGAGCAAACACATTTTAAATGGGATTCTGGGACAGAAGTTCTAGAGTGTCGTGAGCTTTGCAGCCCACGTTTATTGACTCCAATTTGACCCAAATTAATGAAGACAAGATATAGTGATAACTACAGGTGATAAAAATCTTTATTAGCGTTCCTTAGTGTCTTTCTGTTCAAAGCAAAGAGGCATTCGGCTCCATTCTTATAATCTGCTGCAGAAAATTCTAATCTGGCTTCATGATGTGTGGAGATTATTAGAGGTTAAAATTTGTGAGTTAGAATTTGTGCTTCTATTGTTTCCTATTAATTTTAAGTTGTATGTTTTGTGATTTTCATGAACTTAGAAGCCCACATTCAGTAACTCGACTCGACAAATTTTGTTTGTATGAATTTATATTAAAAATAGACAAATAGACAAGACATGAAATGTTTATTGCTCAGTGATTAGTCTGATTTGTTAAGATAAAACCGAACTGCTCCAAAACACCCCAATACACAGCTGTGTGGTTTTCTCACACTAAGACTATGCACGGTGAAACTTTACACTGCAGTAGAAAAAAAGAAAAGCAGGTTCCCCTGAATCACTCGATACTGAAGAATAAGCTCAGAAAATGTGGCCAAAATCTCAAACTAAATCCAGGTGTTTCTTGATTTCTGATCTTGAGATGGGATGATTTATTATAATCACAGATCCTGCCACGACATTAGATGTCTATAACCTGTCTAATGAGGAGAGGAAGGAGCGTTTACGCCCGTTTTAATCAGCCTGATTTGTGACCTCACTCACCCACGTTTCCCACGATGGTGGTGAGGTGATCCTTCGTGTTCGGGGAGATGAATGAGCGGAGTCTATCCAGACGGCTGCTGTCTCTGGAGATGACTGCCACTCTGAAGCCTGCGCGCGCGCACACACACACAAACACACACAGACACACACACAGCAGACTACATTAATCTATAGCACAGACAGCATTAATCCCTTTTGCATGAAAGTGATCATTCATGAACGTTGTTTTGATGTTTTTTTTGTGTTTTTCAGGTCATCAGATGGATAAAAAAACAACAGAGCAGATGGGACATTTCCACCAAGATGTTTAATTAACACAAATATGTTTCTCCCTTCAGGACTGAAAATGACCTCTGATCAACTCCAGTGCCATGGAAAACCAACAATCAACTACCATAAAACCATTAAAACATCAAATATAATTTGAAAAAGATGATGATGGGAAATACTGGATGGAGACCTGATCAATTTAGAGTTTATAGGGCATTCAATCACAAATATTAATTAAAAAAAACACACATTATCATAATTTGGCATGTTTACAAAGAAAGTTGAGTGTTTGTGTGAGACATTTTATTTATTAACGTTTATTGGTACATGAATGAACTGAGTTTATTATTCTATATATGCATGAAGTTTCTTCAATCATACTGAAGAGCTCAATTTTTTGAAAATTATCGATGAGGACTGAAAAAATGCTAAAAATGATATATATAATATTTTATAGCAGTTAATGAAAGAGACAATTGTTGGATCCAAGTATTTAATTATATGTTAAAAAATCTGCGCAAAACATCAAAATGCATTTTATTCTTAACATTTCACAGCTATTTCAATACACACGTTTATTGTTTCTGTGAATAATTAATTCCTGTTTTTATGTTTTATGGCACAATCGAAAGAACTGAAGAGACGATATTTCACTGTGCTGCGATCACATGGGACAAATAAAGTTGATTCATTGATTGACTTGAGTAAAGTCTGAAAATGGTTGATTTTTATGATCGGGACTAAAGTCGATTAGAAGATTTGGCATTGTGGTTTTTTTTTTTAAAGCACGGTGGTTGTCCCAGTTATGAGTCAGTTTTAGGGCGGAGACCTTTGTTTCCTGTGGGAATCCAGCGCTGTAAAAGTAAAGACTGCATGAGAAACATTAAACATGTGAAATTAAATTACTATTATATATTAGTATTAGTAGTAATTCAAATCAGATAAATATTCGTATAACTAATAATGCTCTTTATAAAGCTGTGGACTTAAAATTAAAGCAATTTCTCTGGCTGTGAACAGTCGGTTATACCGCAAAAATCATTGCAATGACACTTTTATGAGAATGATTGATAATTATTGTTAATTCCAGTAATGTATAGAGCAGCAGCAGGTGGATTTTTTGATAAACGACACCTCTTAATTAATGGTCGTTTGATTACGTTAAAATTGCGCAATGGTGCGCCATAAAAGAATAATAAGTCAGTCATCTAAATATTCGAAGCTAAATCATAAAATACAAAAAAGCACACAAAATACTATAGCTTATAGTAGTAATATGAGTTTATTATTATTTCTAGGCTTTAGTTACAGTTTATCGTGTATACAATCTTGGTTTTTACGCACCTGTGCGTAAAACTAAACACTTTCCAAATTATGTTGGATCTCTGCGTAAAATCCATTTGTTTGAAAGAAAAACATAACAGTTGTTCCTCTTAAACCCACTTCTAAGCCATTTTTTTTGCAGTGTCACAGTTGTCCAGACTTGTGAGATCTTCCAGGTGCTTCTTACCTTTATCCAGCAGCCCTTTAACTATCCCAGAGCCCACAATCCCCGCTCCGCCCAGGGCCAGCACCACCCGGTCCGAGTTCGACATGTTGACAGCAGCTGCTCAGCTGATGGAGGATGGAGGATGGAGGATGGAGGGTGATTGATTCTCTGACTCTCTGATGCAGGAGGAGCTGAAGCTGCTGCTTGTGACGAGCATCTTGGCCGAAGCGGGACGCTTTAAAGTAAAATCAGAGACCACAGGTCCCCGCCTTTCGACCAGTGTCACTGAAGCCCCGCCCACAGGTGTGTGTATGTGCGCGTGTGATTAAAACTGGATAACTAAGATTTAGTAGATGCCATAGATGAAATACTGCCATCTAGAGGTGTAACTCATCTAATATTAATTTCAGGACAGATGTTATATGTTTACTTTCTTATGAGTTTGAAATACATATATTCGTTCCTTTTTTATCTTTTGATATATATTTTCTACTTACTACTTACTAGATTAAATTAGATTTTGTTGATCTCACAATAGAGAAATTGACATGTTCCGACATAGCTTTAGAAATTTTCAAATAATCTTATTGTTACACATATTTCAATTTCATTTAATTCGTTAAATTGTTCTATTTTTGTCTATTTACATGCTTACAATATTTAATTTGCACTCATGGAACATAACAAAGGTCATTTACTGTGCCGGAGGTCTTTGTACTTAACTTGAGTTTTCAATGTGATTATACTTCATACTTTGACTCTGCTACATTTATTTGAAGCTGTAGTTAATTAAAAAAATACTATTTTAACTAGTTTTTCATATATATATAAATGTGCCATGTAAAGTCTATTAAACAAACATGTGAAACACACATATATATATAATATAATATAATATATGATGCATTACTTTTGCTATTACTTTACCTAAAGTATCTTGTCTAAAACTCAGATTAATGAACTGCGATTTAAAAATGTTCTCATGTGTTAGTTATTGATTAAAGATAATAATGTCATATACTATAAATAATATAACGCAGTCTGAAAAATGAGTACATTAACTTTAATTACATTTTGCTTATAATACTCACACCTGTCTGTATGTGATGCTTCTAACGTTGATCGCATGTCCAATTGACAATTTGAAATAAAGATTTATTGAAAAGGGGAAAAAAAACTGGGGAACTCCGGGCCACGTGATAATGTTTACTTTCTCCTGGACGATCAAAAAGCTGCAGAAAGGGGAAGCTCCAACAGCCTCCAGCTCCTCTGAAATGTGTGAGGCTTTGCTGGCAAACGTGTGCTAAAACGCCAGGTAACATCACAGGTGAGTCTGCGTCTCTGGGTTCAACCTCAGGCTGCGGCTACTGCGGCGAGCAGCTAGCTACGACATGCTAATGGGTGTCTCCGTGAAATACCTTAAAACCTGTCGCCTGTAAAATCCAAACCACAGCAGTTTATGAATCGGAAGGGGTCTCCCGTTCATTTGACGGATCTCATAACAACGTAAAACTCGCGTTCTTTTTCAATTTAAAGCTTTTCTTTGTGAACTCCCTGTTATTTCCGGAATTTTCCCATTCGGCCGAGTCACCGATTAACACGGTCACTGTCTTAACCGGAACACCGGTTTCACTGTTTCGGTTATGAATGGCAACAGGTGACTTTCAGCCTGAACGGTTGTTTGTAGCAAAGTTCGCCTTTGAAGAGTCACCAGTTAACACGGTCACTAGTTAAACCGAAACCCGATGGGCCGGACCACAACCATAGCTTCACCTTTTTATGATTGAGAGACGGTAACTATTAGCAAAACTAGCTAAGTTACTAATATAGACTAGTTGATGATATAGATATATAGTACTTTTTTAAATTACTATTTCTTTTATTTCTCTTTTACATGGTTGAAAATTGAATTCATTGATGAAAAGACAGACTGTTGTGACATAAATATGCAAATAAAACTCCTTGACTGTATTATGTGTAATACATCTATTAGTTTCACTTTCGGATATGATAGTTTACTTATTTGAGATGCACCTGTACATTGATTATGAGCTGAGAAGAAGTGGGATTTTTTTTTATTTTAAGGACAATGTTAAAAATCTCATACGGTGTAACCCTTAACATTTGGTACCAGATAGTTTAACTTTCTTAAAAAGGTTTTAAACATTTAAAAACACATGCTATTGACTATTTTTATATTCTGTGTGGGTTAAATATGTAAAAATCATCATTCGTTGTGTCAATTTTTTTTTTTTTTGTAAAAAAAAAAATAGAATTTCAATTGACATGAAACAACCATTTGTTGACTTTCTCCTGATTTGCCACTACTCTTTAACACCTGGCCACTGTCCCTCCTCTCAGCTGTAAGAGATGTCTGTCCTGAGGTGGAACCCCAGAGATCTGGTGGCAGCTTACGACCTCAGCTTGGAGAAACAGATAGTGGGCCTGGGCTCCAGCCTGGCCTGTCGAGACCAGGACCTGTGGAAGCAGGTGGAGGAGCTGCTGAGGGACGGAGATGTTGAGGAGACCCACTGCCTGGGCCTGGATCCGCTGAGGGTGATGGAGGAATCGCTCAAGGCCGAAGTGGCGTTGGCGACCGCAACGTCCGGCGGCGGACGAGTCAAAGCCCGAGGGGGGCTGCGAGGCCTGGAGAAAGCCTTCGAGGTCCTGGAACAAGCTGCTCTTAACCTGTACCTGGGCCCCTGGAGGGAGGAGTATAAAGTAGTGAAGGTGAGCTGAGAAAACAGCTTGAATCATGAATTCTGATGTACATAGGTGGAAATCTTGGGATGTAGTTCTCAGATGAGGCGCCCTCCACCAGCCCCTCCAAGGACCCCAAAAAGGTTGGTTACTTTGAGCTGTCATTGTCCTATAAGCACAGACAATAGTCAGGATCCGTCCCACAAGTATTCCTACCTCCCACTCTGCGCCTTTCACTGGGGGCGACCCCAGAGTGGTAGAGTCCAATTTCTTTTGAAGAAACTGCTAACATCGAGAAACATTGAGACGAGCCTGACTAAATCTAGCCAGCACTTCTCAGCCTTGCCCAAGAGCTCAGGCACTTTACCCGCCAGAGAGATGACGTTCTATGTCCTCCCACCCAATAATTGGCCTCATCATCAGGGGGTTTTGAGCTGCGCCTTGTTAGTACCTCACCTAGAACCTGATTGCCATGGGAGACTCTACTGGGGACATGAAGCCCCTTGATATAATAGCTCCTGGGATCATTGGAACACGCAAAAATGAAAAAGCCAAAAACTCACTGTAGAGCTGCAACAATTAGTTGATTAGTTGTCAAATATGACATTAATCAACAACTATTTAGATAATTAATTAATTAATGGATTTGAGTCATTTGAAAGAAGAGAGAAAATGTCAAAATGTTTACAATTTTATGAACTTTCTATAGTCATGAGATTAATCAACTGTCAATATACTTGTTGAAGCTCTAATATATATGGATTTGAGTTATTTTTAGGACTTTTTAAGATTTGATTATTTTCTGGTTTCTTTAATTTTTTTATAATAAACTATAGTAAACTGAACCAAAACACAGAATCGTTGTTAGTTTTAGCCCTTGATATGATAATTGAAGAGGAATATTACCCATTATATATAATATTTTAAATCTGACTCCTGATATGTTTATGCATTTATTTTTCTTCTCCAGATGTACTCTGGCATGTTCACCCACCACATCAAGCCGGTGCTGTCTCTGGCTCAGATAGAGAGGATGTTCGGGCTACTCGGGTACCGGCCCTGCTCCGCCAGGCGGGAGCAGCTCCGCCTCCAGCCTCCTCACCTCAGCCCCGCCCATCTGGACGACCTCCTCCGCCTGTCCTGCGCATTCTTCCTGGCTCGCTGCGAGTGCCTCCTGCTGCTCGCCGCTCTGGGGAAACATGGCGGCGACGCGCGGTGGGAGCTGATGGTGGTCAGGGAGCGGCAAAGAGGACTCAGTCTGCAGGTTTGTTTGATGACGATACAGAAATCCCAAAGTTGAAAGATCTAGTCTGAATTGGTGGAGGATGGGGAAAACCCTCTCCCTTTTATCAGAATATTAAATCGTGAGGGGTGCGATAATGTCAATTTATTAAAATATGACAGGGTATTACGTGCATTGCAAAAACTGAAATCTTAACAGGTAAAAATATATTGTTTTTGGTAGAATTAGCCTATTATTGAGTAGAATTACTTTATTTTACTGGTAGCTATATAATAACTTTATTTATATAGAACTTTTCTTACATGGAATGCAGCTCAAAGTGCAAGTTAATGTTTACAGTAAGGCTGCAACTCACTATTTTAATAATTATTAATTGTTGCAGCTCAAATTCACACACTAACTTGTCAACGAAAAACCTGTTTCTCTGTATGAATACACATAAAATCTACCACATTTATAGATTAGAGCTGCAACTAGTGATTGTTCTGATGCTTCAGTCTTTCCCAAAATTGAAAATTCAACCTAAATCTACTTTTTTTGTCCACACAAACATTCCAAAACCCAAAGATTATCACTTTACTATTATAGAGGACAAAAGGATGTTTTATATGATAAACCTGTATTCTGCATGGATGAACTACATAAAGACTTAATACAGAATCCAAAAGAGATTTTGAATGAATTAAAACAACTTTAAAAGCAAAACAAAAGCTCCTTTTAAAAAAAAAAAAGGTTCGAAACATAAAGTTACTTAAATTCACCAATCGACAGTCAACATTTGGTGATTAACGTAATTTTGTTGAACTAAAATAATCAATAAAATTACTAATCGGTGCAGCTTTACAAGTCAAATCTAAAGCTGTTCAGGTACCAATAGCCATTTGTGATCATCTTGATTGTTCTGCTTCATGTGTAATTAATCTATAATATTTGGTCAGGTTGCCCTGGACAACACCAGGAAGCTTCTGGAGGTGCAGCAGCCTCATCAGGAGCCATTTGACGGCGATGTGGACGTGGATCTCTACACGGATCAGCACGTCAATGGGGGGGCACAGCGGGAACTGGTCACTGCTGGCGACAACAAGGACGATGAAAAGGGCCCACGCTCGTTGGCGTGGATGACTCAGAGTGCGGAGTCACTGCCCATGGCGTCGGCGGCCTGCTCCCTGTCCACCAGAGACAACGTCTGCATCTCCACGCTCAACTACCAGCTCACCAAGATGGCACCCCTGGACTCGGCCTCCGCCACCCCCGCGAGCTCCGCTGTGTTCAGCAGGCCGGACGGTGTGGATGTGTCTAAGTCTGAGCTGTACAGTGCTGAGGCTGAGAACTTCTGCGGCTGCCTGCGCTCCCCGGAGATGCGGCTCCAACAGTGTCTGGACTGCAACGCCCTGCACCAAATCACCTGTGCCTGTCTCCAGCCGTGTTACCTGCAGAGGCACAGCGTGCTGTCAGTGCAGACGGAGGACAGCGCTGTCGCCGTGGCGATGGCGTCGGTGTCGCCTGAGGCCGCAGCAACACTGAGCTCATCACCACCCCAGAGCAGCTGCAGCAGCATGGGCGCCGGCGCAATGATGTCGGTGCTGTCTCTGTGCGACGAGCTGAAGCCGCCGATGACCCTGCCTCGCCGCCCCATCGGTTACCACGACTGCTGCGACCTCGCCGGCCTGGACCCGCGACTCCTGTGCCTGAGCTGTAGCGTCTTCCACTCGGAGCCCTGCAGGGACATGGAGTTCTGCGGTAGCGAGCACGCTGTCAAGCGGCTGGGCCGCTGCTCCTGCGGCAGCGCCTGCTCTAGGAAGCCGCTGGTGCTTTGCAGGTACTGTGGGAATGAATACTGCAACCCCTGCTGGTACCGAAACCCCGTCGTCTGCAGCTGTGGACAAACCTTCGACCAGTCCTCCGCCGTGTGACTTCTGCTGGTTTTTAGGACAAGAATTGCACAAGCGTGGCACAGCTATTAAAAAAAATCCCAGTGCCTTAAATCTGAGTGGAATCAAGAATTTCGCTTTTGTCGACAGCGAATCGGAAGCTCGGTGAATGAGTGCCACTTTTTTCTACCTGGGTCTTCTTCCTGAGACCCTCAGCTACTCATCTGCCATATTTACCATGGTCATGTTTGTAAAGCTGTTGTTTATCGTGAAAATTTAAATTAACAGTTATGTATTTTTAACCTTTAGCCCCCGTTCCTTCATGTATCTGAAGCACAGAGACAATTAAACTAATTAAAGCTTTGTAGCCAGATGTTGAATTTAATTATAGTTTATCGTTTATCGTCCTAGTAGATACTAATAACTACTTAATTTAATTAGTAGTTAGTTTTAACACTACAGGTGGTTACTTCATAACTAATTCCCCCTTTAAATGTTCTATTAACACTGACAATTTTACTGTCCTGATCTGGAGCTCAGTGTGTAATCGTATCCCTTCCAGGCAGCGGAGGTTAATTGGAGTCGTGCTGTGGTCTGTAAAATAGTTCCTGAACAAATCTAGCTCCACTTTCAATATTCAGTCAATAAGTCATCTAAAAACTTCAGGAAAATATGTTAACAAGTCAGATTAAACCATGAGGGGGAAAATCACCACTAACCCTGACATCAGTGAAATCATGTCTCTATGCTTCAGATACATAAAGGAATGAGGAAAATAAATGTTAAAAATACAGAATTATCCATTTAACTGTAACTCTGTGACAAACATGAGACAAAACATTTGTTTTTTTAGCTGTATTTGTTGCCTGCTCAGACTGGAGTAAAAAATGGGTCTATACACTAAATTACTGTGTTGAATTTTTTGTGTGTGTGTGTGTGTGTGTGTGTGTGTGTCTTGAATTTAACATTTTACTGAACTAAAAGTGTAAAAATATTATCATTAAAATGTACTTAAGGTATTACTACAGACTGTCACGTTATCCAGTCTAATTAAAATAATGAATGCTTAACACATTTTGAAAACTTTAAATTAAAGAATGACAGTTTAAAAAGAAAGAAATATAAAATATATATGTCAAATCATCTGAAAACAGTAATGAACATCTCAGCTGATAATGGCAGTGACATGTCCTGTTGGCCCAAATAAATTAGATACATGTTAATTCCTCAACTTCCACATTCTCATGTAAAACTGGCAACCAGAAGTTCTTTCACAGTTTCAGTTTCAGCTGAGAAAACGGAGGGTAATCATCTTTGCTAAGTAATTCCATAACTGCTTTTAATTTATGATGGTGGCAAAAAAGGGTCACATATTAGAGCTGCAACTAATGACTATTCTGATAGTTGATTAAACTATCAATTACTGGAATGATTAATTAGTTGTTTGGTTCATTAAATGATGTAAAATGTTGATCAGTGTTTCCTGAAGCTTAAACCTGTATTGTCTTTTGTTGTCCAGATAAACAGTCCACAACCCAAATATTATCAGTTTACTATTATAAACGATTGAAGAAACTAGAAAATATTCTGATTTGAGAAGCTGAAACCAGAGAATTTGGAAATTTTCTTCTTGAAAGTTACTCAAATCTATAATATAAATTTGACGACTAATTGACTAATCGTTACAGCTACAGCTTCAAGATTTGCTACTTTTATCAAGAACAAATAAAGTTCTTTATTCTTCAGAGACAAACATGAAGTCCACAGATTTGTTTTTTCTGCTCTGCAGCTTCTGATAAACCATTAACCAAAACACATTTCCTTCTGTGAATTAGATGATTTATCGCAAAAAACATTCAGCCAGACACTGTACAAGCAGCATATATAAAACTTTGTAATAAATATTTGCAGGTTGATTAGAGGCATTCACTGCTCCTCATGTGAATGTGTGTGTTCTCAGCCACAGAGTGGACTCTGTCTCTGTTCTATTAGTTGTGTTCATTCCAGTGGAGGTTGATGAAGCTTTTGCAGTCCATGTGGTCTATGTACAGGACCCCGTCCAAGTGGTCCATCTCGTGCTGGAGGATCCGAGCCGGCCAGCCGCTGGTCTGCCACACGACGGCTTCGCCTTTCTCATTCAGACCTGGAGACACAATGAGGAAAGTGAAATACAAGGAAATCAAGCAGGACTCAAGGTTTCTCTATTTTCTATTTGAGCATCAACCAGCATGCTATTTTATAAAATACTAATAACACATTAAAAGTTCTGAATGGAAAATTACTTAAGTAACCTAAGTTGTAACATTACTCTCTATAATTATAAAGAGCTGCAATGATTAATTGATTAGTTAGTTAAACAAAAACTATAATAATTAATATTTAAATTTTTAATTGAATTAACAATCCTATATCCATCTACAGCTACAGCAGATATATATATATATATATATATATATATATATATATGCACCAGTATATTATATTGATCTAAGTATATTTGAAAACATACAACATGATTAAAAAATAAATATATTATTTAAGGAACAGTGACTGTGAATAATGGTATGGTTTATGCTGATGAAAGTGACTCCTGATGTAGTGCAACTTAAAAATATGTATATTATGAATACAGATTTAAGTATAAAAGCAGTGTCACAGTGTGGTGAAGGTGATGAAGGTCTGAAGCTTTTTACCAGAAACTTCCACCGACAGGAAGCGGGGAACCATAGCAGAGAATCCTGCGATGCTCTCGCAGCACTCCTGAAAAAGCAGCTTCTTCCCGTCCAGGATCCTCAGCATGGGATTCACGAAGACCCTGAGGGGCTGCACCGAGATGCCCCTGGCCTCCCGGGCTGCCGGTGATATCTCCTCCCACTGCTGGTGCGTGTACTCCAGGGCCAGGATGCGTAGTGGAATACCAATCTGTGGCGCACTTAGCCCCACAGAATTAAAAGTCCGCATGACCTTCACCAGCGTGTCGATGACCTTCTGGATCTCGGGGCCAGGGATCGCTGCCGGGTCGACAGGCTCCGCCAGGCCCCGCAGCACCGGGTCCCCCACCTGGCAGACATGGCTGTACGGAGGACCAGAAGGGGGCTTAATTTTACGTTTCAGATACTGGAGATAGGAGCGAACCTTGATTTTGGAGGAGTAGGAACGAGTTGGTGGAACAGGAGAAAGCGCAGAGGTGGAAAGACTTGGTCCTAGTCTGTAGAGACGAAGCAACGACGCACACCACGATCTGTTCATGGTGGAGGAGATGGATGAAGCTGCAGACACTACACAGAAGGAGAAGGAAGTTACTGTATGGTGGAGGGAAAAAAATGTTAGTCAGCCACCAATTGTGGAAGTTCTCTCACTTAAAAAGATGAGAGAGGTCTGTGATGTTCATCAGAGATATACTGTACTTCAATTATAAGAGACAGAATAGGGGGAAAGAATTGAGGAAATGACATTGTAGGATTTTTAACGAATTATTCTGGTAAATGCTTCAGTAACATAAGTATCTGGTCCATAACAAAAGTTCATCTACCCAAATATTATCAGTTTACTACTATAAACGATTGAAATACGAGAAAAGAAATACTGATTTGAGAAGCTGAAACCAGAGAATTTGGAAATTTTCTTCTTAAAAATTACTCAAATCTATTCATGTAAATTTGACGACTAATTGACTAATCGTTACAGCTCCAGCTTCAAGATTTGCTACTTTTATCGAGAACAAATAAGGTTCTTTATTCTTCAGAGACAAACCTTGCTCTGCAGCTTCTGATAAACCATTAACCAAAACACATTTTTTTTCTGTGAATTAGATGATTTATCACAAAAAAAACATTCAGCCAGAAAAAAAGAAACATTCAGCCAGATACTTCATGTACAAGCAGCATATATAAAACTTTGTATTAAACATGAATACAATAATTATCTGTGAGTCTTGACAAGATTTTCACTGGTATTTTTGCAGGTAAACCGGCCCGACCCGGCCCTGCATGCAAAAATAGACTCACTGAATGTGGAATAACTGAGGAATTATACTGTTGAAATTGCTTTTTTTTAATGTCATCTCAATTTATATTTATACCTGTAGCCACAAAAAGCATTAACTGTACTTGTGATGCTATTTTATACTTCCTTCCACTACATTTCTCTGCAGCTTTTGTTCCTCTCAGATGCAGATTTGATTCACTGATAATCAATAAATATAAGATTATATGAGAAACTTACATGATAAAGCTGCAACCGGTGGTTTGGATCTTTGAGATCTCACATGTCGCATGTCTGAAGTTGTTGTAACAGCTACAAAAATACAGATTTTTTCCTCTAAACTTCTGACATGGTTTATATTATTTCACAAATAAGTAATATTTCACCAGAAATCAAAGATTTGATTCAAAAACAAATTAGTGAATCAAAACTTTGTTCTTTTGATAAATGTTCATGTATTTTTATTCGTATGTGTCTGTATTAATACTTTCACTATAGCTACTAAAAGGTTTAAATACTTCTTCCATCACTGGTTTAACAGCAAGTCCTAACACCGCCTGCGGGGTGATCAGGTGAAGGAAACAAACGCAACAATTTATCAAACAAGGCACAAAGCTAACCTACAAAGCTAGCATGTTGCTAGATATATATTCAACGCAGGCAGCTAATGCAACTTTTCACGCTCTGTAACTGTTTGTTCAAACGCGTCATATATATATATATATATTACCTTGGACTCGGGTAAACGCTTCTGAAAATCACCTCATAATCACAACGGACAGTCACGCTGAACCCTTAAACTGCTTCCGGTTCAACAAAGTTGCGCTATACAATATTTTTTCAAAACAAAAGCGGAGGTGCGTTAGCCTCGTCATTGACTTGTAGCGCCGTCGGTTTAATTATTTTATTTTGAAAAAAAAACAGTGATGGTTTTCGACATAGCAACTGTTTGAAACTGATGTACCTAGCAGTGGTTGCAGAGCCCGAACTTGCCGCTACATGTCTGGTTGGACACCGGTAACGCCTATTCATGACCGGGAGGTTTAAAGCTCCGGTGGAGCCTTCTCCTCCCGGTTCTGGCAGCGGATGGAGGGAATATGTTTGCCGAACTTCCCGAAGCTTCCGGTGTGGATCGTAGAGCATATCTGGGCTCACAAGATGATGGAGCTACAGGAAGGTTCGGAACGTTTGTTTTATCAAGAGTTTATTAGTTCTTCCTAAAAACTCGATTAATCGATTATCAGAATAATTGGTGATTAAAGTGATAGTTGGCAAGTAACCGATTAATCTCGCCTAATTTTTGTAGCTCTAGTTAACGCAATATGTTTTTTAAGCCTGTTGTTTTATGATTTATGCTTGGAACATATAGACTTTATACAACGCCAAACACATTTTGATTAATTATCGTTCCTTACATTGCAAAATATTCCTATTAATTTCTTTTAAACTTAGAGCTGCAACCATGAGTCGATTAGTTGCCAACTATCACATTATTCGCCTAACTATTTTGATAAACGATTAATGGATTCGGGTAATTTTTAATATAGAATATCCTAATTCTTTAGTTTCAGCTTCTCAAATCTGATTATTTTCTAGCTTCTTTATTCGTCTATAACAGTGGACTGATGATTTTTGGGTTGTGGTCTGGACAACAAAAGACATTTTTGGTTGAATCTTCAGCTTTAGGAACAATTTCACATTTAATGAAGCAAACAACAGAATAAACCCTCTTAAATCCGAGGTCTATAACCTGCTTCCTGTTTGTTTCTCCAGTCCTGGATGCTTCCCTGTGGCTGGATGTGGACTCGCAGCCTCTGAGTCTGGAGGATTCCTGGAGGCTGCGTGTTGCGTCTGCTCAGGTCTTCTCCATCATGAAGAAAAGGGCCTTTCAGCACTTTGAGAGAATCGTGGCTTTTCTTGAGGCCACTCACAGACTTTTGCCCAGACTTGTGTCTCCCATCAAACACATGAAGATCGTATTTGGCCTAAAAACAATGGTACAGTATTCAGTACTCGTGAACAGGCCTGTAAGAGCTTTTTGCTAATGTTCGTTTTATTCTTTTTCTGAGTTTCTCTCTCCTGTTTGTTTTGTTCAGGTTGTTATGTGGATGCTCAGAGAAAGAAAAGGAATGATCGACACTGTGTTTAAAACCATCCACTTCTTCCCCAGTAAACTTCCTATGTATCAGGATCAATGTGTAAGTGTCCAGCTTATTTAACTTTTATATTGTTTTATCTCAGAAAATTAGTAAAAAAAAAAGTAGAAAAATTGCATAAAACAATGTCAGTAGAGGTCAATAAGCTGCAGACTGACTCCACACATGAAAGAAGAGAAAAACACCAAAAACTAAATCTAAACCAACATAAAATAGAAATAGAACAATAAATGATACTATTGATTTGAATAATAAATAAATGTTTTTATAAGATAAAAATGTAAAAAGCTTTTCACTCTAATTTATTTATAATGGGAAAGGTGTCACAGCTGGTTGTTCTAATGGTTTTAGTGGAATTTTAACAAAGACCAAAAAATATAGAAAATATTGGATTTGAGCCTGATTTTTTTTTTTTTTAAACCAAAATCACGATTTTAAATTTGAAATTTTTTAAAATTTCATATAGATTTTACATTTAGAGTTTGTTGTGTCTTCATAAGTACTTTATAGATATGTTTTTTTTTTGTCAATTCAGTCAATTTCTTGTTAGTTTTGGTAAATTTGGGTCGTGCAAAAAAAAATAAATTTGTCTCTAACTGTTTAGGTTTATGATCCTCTATTCTCCTTAAATAAAAAAAACAATTATTACCTATATGAAAATCTTACCAACATGTTTAGACCCTTTTTTATCTCCTGTTTTGTCTTTTTTCCTGTTTTACAGAGCCAACATGAAATGTTCCTAATGAGAAAGAACCAGCAGGATTTTAAGGTTCTGGCACAAACTCTCGCTATGAACAAAGAAAAACTTGAAGATTATATAAAGGTTAGTTTATTTCACCACTGTAACAGAAGTGACTAATAATGTATCATTTTAGTTTAGGGTAGGAACTCTCCCTCCTAGGGGGGTTTATGGTTAGAAACATTAGAAATTATACATTTAAATGCAGCTATCTGGTGCAATTTGAGCCCTTCAAACAGCACATGTTCTGCATGTAGGGAGGGGCAGCGCTGACTATTTATGCATAATATCAGCCTCCAGATCGAGATACTCACTAATCATTAAGTAATCACATTTAGGCATTCTAAATGTATCTTAAAAGCTGTAGAGAGAAGTTCTTCTTTCCAATTATTGAGTGTTAAATCAACCCCTAGACTGTGATTCCTACTCTAACCAGTAGGGGGCGCTACAGCTCAGCATTTTAAATCCTAAACTTGGAACTGAATTTTCCAAAAGCTTGACTGAGTATATGTGGAGTAACACGTGCTGTGAATTGTTGTTTCCTGATGAACTCTCACGTAGTTGTGACCTCAATTGTCATCAGAGTGAAACAGTTTCCGAGAAATGACTGGAACAGGTCAAACAGTAAAATACACAGACGGAGAACAGCAGGGTGGCCTTGTTGTTGTATTTAAACTCCAACTCAGCCCACATTATATTTAATATTAACTTTACATGTTCAGTCTTTACTTTGAGGCATTCAGGGTTGAATAATTGTTGCCAAAACTTCTTAATAGAAATTATCAAAATCAAATCATAGTCAGGTGTTATTTTGAAATTCAGAGGCAAACCGCCTCTGAAATTCTACCTGTAATCACATCACCTCTGTCCCCACCTACAAGGCCTACATCACTTATTACTCTATCCATTAAATGGAAAAACAAGGCTTTGTGGTGCATTCAAGTTTATCTCATAAACAATTAAGTCTATAGTCCAGTAGTCACTGTGCTTGTTCAAAACCTTCCTAATGCAAACATCTGTCATTAGATTTCATGACAAAATAATTTCAAAGTTCAATTAAAAATCTTGTAATCAGCAACTTGTGTTTTTGACTGTTTAAGAATGATAAGAACGATAAATCTGACATTTTTTTCCCCAATAGTCATCGATAATTATTCATGGTGATTGGATTCAGATTTAATAATTGTAGTGTTATGTTTTCAATGCACATCTCTCTTAACCGTCACTTGCTCTGTCTTGAATTGTCAGAACTTAAGCTGCAACAATTTGTCAATAATCAATTAGATTACAACTATCATATAATCTCTAACTATTTTCTAATCAATATTTAATGGATTTAAGGAAATAAAAAAAAAACATGTCCAAATTCACACAGTTCTATAAACCAAACTAATCAATAATTATTTACTTTCAATATACCTGTTAGTTGCAGCTCTAATATGGTTAAAAGTATATACATATAAAATCTTTACAACTGGCCCTTAATGAATGAAATGACAAAATTAACGATGAAATTAAGTTGGATACAACTTCCTAATTACATACAATATAACAAAAATATAAAATGTGATTCAGGATTGTTTCTGCACATGTTAATTGCTGCTTGTGTTTCAGAATCAGATGGAGCGACAATACGGTGAAAGTTATGCTCAGAAAGTAGAAGAGCGACTGCTGCATTATCTACAGGAGCTTGAAGCAGTTTTACCAAGAGATACCTACATAGATAAGGTATGTGTGCGTCTGTGTGTGTGTGTGTGTCTTCTGTTTTAGACAAATATAACATAAAGATTGGATTCATATAAACTATATTTAGTTTATATTTTACTTGAACCTTGTTAGTACACAGTTATGTATAAATGTATTGTTAATCAATTAGCATTACACTAATTAAAAACAAAATGGTTCTTAATTTGATTGAATTATGAACTAATTAAAACACACATAACTATTAAATTCCATTTCTTCCAAGTTTGTTTCCCTTAAAGCTGCTAAAACTCTCACACTGGCCTTTTAAATCAATCAGAGATCATTAAGGGCCATAAAAATATTTGGATTAATTCTAATATCATAATTTCTATTTTTTATTTGATATATATGAATTTGTGAACTAGATAATAAAGAAAAACTGTCCTGTGACTGAAGAGGAGAAGCTGCTGTTAGAAGTTATTACTTCTGACTCCATCACCATAGCAACAACTCTACAGAAACTGCTGCACTGTGGTAAGATTCTCTTTCTGACACACATTTTTACCTCAATCAACATTTTAATAATCAATCAATGGTTTCGAGCAATTTTTAATAAGAAAATGTGCAAATTCTCTGGTTCCAGCTTCTCCAATCTGATTATTTACTGGTTTCTTTAGTCTTCTTTAATATTAACTGATATATACTGTAAACTAAGATACAAAAATATGTTCTAGGTATATCACCACCTCTACATTTATGTAAAAGTAGATTATTAAGCATATGCTCACAAATATTAAAATAAAGTTATCAACGGTGACCAATATAAACTAATCCTTGCCAATAGGATGTTTTATATCACCTAGCCTCAGTCATGGACTTTACCTTTAAACCTATTCTGAGATTATATTCCCATTAACATTATGCATTTACTGATAAAATGCGCTGCCTCTTCATTCCTTTTAGATGTTGCTTTCTGTCGTCCAATTGGTGCTTCTCAGAAATCAGAAAATAGGGAAGAAATGGGAAAGTCTCAACTCCCAAACTCCGGTTTGTCCACCAGCCCCTTAAAGGCCGGTCCCAGCTCTCAGGTTGTTAGAGGAAACAAGCTTTCACAAGACACGTCTAAAGACCGTTTGGTCCCGGAGGAGTATGAATATAATCTGGGTGGAGAAGAGACAAACGTAGTTCCTATGTTGATGAGAGACAATGGAAACTCTTCAAAGGAGAAATGGAAAGTGGGACAAGAAAAGGGCGTTGATGTTGAAAAGGAGGAAATCAGTGGATGTTCTGAGGCGGTGGTCTCCTCTCCCCAGTTCTGTTCCAAACACCAGCGTTGGGTGAAGAGCATCCTCCAGGAGTGTGCTGACGAGGTCTCTGAGGACACCTCTTCATCCCCAATACTGTTCCCGTCTTCCTCCTCCACATCATCATCATCTTCGCAGGACCTCACCCCTTCTGGCCTCACTGCAGGTCACGGTCTGCCTGACCAAAAGCTTCCACCTTCAGCAGCATCTGAACACAGAAACCCAGAAGGTCAGCTGAGATCTGGACCCTCTGGACCTCAATCGAAGCCTCTACCTCAGCCAGCTTCATCCTGGCAAACTCTACCGTCACCGGTTGTCCAACTGATCAATGTTTCTTCAGTCAGAGGGATCTACTCCACCTTTAATCTCCAGGAAGCATCTCTGAATTGCTTCAACATGTCTAGTAAGAATCAGGAAGCTTCCAGATCTGGTTCCCAGGTCCTAAATTCATCATACCACCTTAAATTGGGGAACAAGGAGTCTGGGTTTACTTTGGTTCCAACAAGTCCCCTAAACGCAACTGTTGATGATGTCGCTGGATGTCATGTTTACCCATTCTCTGCCACTCAATCCAGGACTATATCCTCAACCTGTAGTCGAAACCCTTCATTTACCGACTCATCTGGACCAGTGGTCCTTCAGAACTCTATGACTAAGACTCGTCCTCTTCAGTTAAAGACATTACCGGGCGTCCCCTGTTCCTCAAGCTCTAATCGTCAGCTGAGGTTTTTGCTGCAGAATCAGCCCAACGTGAGTCTCACCAGACTTAACACGCAGGAATGCCACCGACTCACCAACGGAAGGTCGTCCATCAGACATCCATGGTCTGTGGTACACAGCAACTGTTACCATGACAATGAGGAAGGGGACATGGATTCCTCTTTTGATCCCAACACTCTTTACTCCAGTCATTCTTCAAGCAATGACACTGAGGATTCTCCTGGTTCTGACCTGGAATACAAACCTTGAATCAGAAAGAAAAGCCTTGTGAGCTGGCTGGATCACAGACATGAAAACACATGAACATAAATAACAAATTCATGTCTTGGCTTGATTTATCCATCATGAACAATTGTTGAATCTAGTAGGGCTTCAGATTGTGATACAGACAAAATGTTTGTTTTCCCCTTCAGTGCTGCTCAATCTAGGACCATATCCTCAACCTGTAGATGCATCCCCTCATCTACTATATAGTGTATGTTAAATGATAAAGCAGCATAATTCTGCTGTTTCCCTCTTCTGTACCAAGGAATTTAGAATTTTTTCTCTCACTGTTTTATAAGCAGGTGACTCCTGAATGTCTTGTAACCATTGAAAATGGTCAGAATAAAACTTTAAATGTGTTTCCTATCGTTGGTTTGTTTTTGATTGAAATATCTTATCAACTATTTGATGTGTTGCCATGGACTTTGATTCAGATAGTCATGGTCCCCAGGATAAAGCCTGATGATTTTGGTCAATCTCCCAGTGATACCTCTCAAACCACCAGCAGATCCAAATATACTTTTGATATACAAATTGTTTTTGTACACACATTGAATTCTGATGGTGAATTCCATTGACTTTTCCTGCTATGTATCCATGAGGCTGATGTTTGCTGCAGCTTCACCTCACTTCCATAAAAATGTATTATAGGGAAGAGAATCCAAGGTAGAATCATTAATTCATAGGATTATAGCGAGCATTATTTAAATAGAAGATCTACATCTGCAATGATTAGTTGATTACCATAATCAATTAGTTTCCAACTATTACAATAATCACCAACTGTTACAGCCTGAACCTGGAAGCCTATTAGAACCTGTTTTTACTAATGGCTTATTGTTGAACTATTGAGCCTCCAAACAAGTGTTTTACCTGGTGGACCATTGAAATATTTTTTACAGGTTTTTTTTTACATTTTTCAATTTTTCCTCTTGTTGTTCGAGTACTTACTTGAGGCAAAATATCTCTGTCATTCCTGGTGGTTGGTTGTGTTATAGCTAGGTGATAGGAGCCTGACTCATCATTTTGAAATGAAATGGAAAAAAAAATATATAAACAATAAATATCAAATAATGTTATTCCAAATAGACCCTCTGGAAAAGAGGGTTAAAAATGAAGACGTGAGTGGAAGCTGTCCAGAGGCGGTCATCAGTGTGTTTGCAGACGTGTTGCCACAGCGCTGCAGGGGATGATCCTTCAGTCCGGTCTCTGCAACAGAGGTGAAACCAGGACATGGACTAATGACCTCTGAGCTAATGAGCTGGAGCTGTAATAATTAGTCAAGTCTAGTCCGTTTTATTTGTTTATCCCAAAGTCACAAATCACAGATTGGCCTCAATGGTTTTTACAATTTGTACAACAGCAACCCTGTCATCAGACCTTCATATCCGACAAGGAAAATCATTCTACACAAACCCTTTAATGGGGGGAAACAAGGAATAAAGCTCAGGAAGAGAAACAAGGGAGGAGGCCGCAGTAGATAATGTGAACAGGATGGAAACAATAGGATGACAAGAACTATATTGATTCAATTGTATGTGGAGGATGAGCTGACAGGATCCAATGCAGCTCCCAGGTGAACCAGGACAGAGTAAGAGTTTTTAAAAATATAACCAATTTCTCTAATCCTTAATGCAAGTAAACAGAATAATATATAAATATTTGTCTTCAAGAGTTGCACATACACTATTTACATGTGTGCGTGTGTGGTCAAGTAATAATTGAACATATTTATACAAAATATCTATATATATAAAATTATTATTATATTATATAATTATTTCTATATATAATATAGAAATAAAGAATGTGGTATAATGTAGAAAAAGGAAAGAAAAAACACAATTGTGTTCCTTTCTCCCTTCCCATTCATTCCTTTGTGCACCAAGTGAGAATATTTGGGAACACAGGACTCTGAACTTCAGATATGATGTTGAATCTGGCATTTTACCAAGCGACTGAAGTTTAGGAACATGACGTTTTTTTCGATAACCTCATGTAATGTCACATAGTGAACTCATGGTCCAGCCAACAAGTTTCAGCTCACTAACACTGCACCAGAAAAAAATTATTCTATATCCAAGATCTGGGCCTGTATCTGTGTTTGTTTGTTTGTTGTGACAATGATTCGGTTTCTCTTCGCAAGGCAACATTTGTTCTGTTCCAAATCAAATGATAAGTTGGTGAAACCAACTAAACATCACTGACTCAAGTCATGTGACACTGTTCACTCATCGGATAGATACCACACACAACATAATTCCTTTTGGTCAGAATTAACCTGCGGACGATATGTCAATTTTAAAAAAGACACAATTTCATAAAGAGAAATGTTCTCATAGACAAACCTCAACCAAGGTGAGAAATGAACTTTAGAACAATTCATTCAAACTAAACAAGTGAAAGAAAACTCAACGTTAGGGCCCCCCCTAAAAAAATAACCCAAACTTGAGCTGTAACCAGATTTTTTAAAAATCGATTTGTTTTTGGTACCAGGAAAATAAAATGAAACACAATCTTGCTCAAACTGGCAACAAAGCGGCAGAGCCCCAACAAACCAGAGCTACGAGTACAAAGTTTAAACTTTGTGTGTACTGAGTCATTATATAAAAGTCATTATATAAGACCTTAATAAAAGAAAATCCACCCTAAAACAGAATTTACATTGCATTTTTTTCTAATCTGCGTTGAATGGAAATCACATCGGGATGTCAACATATTATTAATGAAAAACTATTTGACACATTTACTTTAAATTACACTGAAAAAAATATTTAGTACAATAAGTCCAATATTGAGCAGAATTACTCTTGCAGTGTGGTCGTATGGGGTAAATCTACGAGTTTAAAATTCAAATGTGTTATCAAAATCATTCAGTTTTTGGGTGGAATTACACCTTAAATACCCTGATGTTTTTCCTCCTGTTGCTGTTGCATCACAGATATTTGATGTTGTATGAGGCTAAAGAGCAAAGCTTCCTGATGACGTAACTTTGTTTTCAAAGCCGCTGTGCAGATTCTTTATGTGACTATAGTCATGTATACAACTACTGTGATAACTCTTATATTATTTGTTGAAATTCGAGACAAAGCAATGTTCTCATGGGGAGTCTCATGGAAATATGCAATGATGTTTCTGCAGCTGGTTGTCATGAAGAAATATGGTTTAGTTATGGGGTGAAACACAGATTTTTGGTGCATAAATTTGTCTTTAATTTTGCTAACTCACCTTATATGATAAAATAACACATTGTTCTAACAATTTTGCTCAAATAGTGAACTTTTCAAGGCCTTGTTGGCTTCATTTTGCAGGAACTTAAGAGACTATTGTTTTTTTTTATTTCAGAGAATCAGGTTGTGTGTGTGTGTGTGTGTGTGTGTGTGTGTGTGTGTGTGTGTGTGTCTGTGTGTGTGTGTGTGTGTGTGTGTGTGTGTGTGTGTTAGCGTGTGTGTTGTCCACATGTGTTCAGTTCACTCCCCCGACAAAATGATTTATGAAACCCATTCTTCTCCTTGAGGAAACAGACAATGACTTTGCAGTTTTGGATGAAAAGAAAAACTGAGACTGTTCTAAACAATGCATATGTAATAATGGGCAAGACTGATGATAATAATAACAAGAAGAAAAAGAAGAAGAAGAAACTAATCTTGTGTATATAGATATCTGTACACTCTTAACAAAAAGCTCTGTCCTGTACTCTGTCCCGTACAGTTTTATCAAAATAAAAGCAGAATATGAATCAATCAGTTTGGCATTTTTTGCTTAGTCGCACAATTTTCCTCAACATATAACACATGTCAAAGTTATAACTTTGGTGGTTAACAACAACTTGTTTTTCATTAATAAATTTGGATGAGGACTTTTCCAGAACATTTAACAGGGCGGCGACACCCACTTCACAGTGGCTTCTTATAGGTTAAAGTGGCTGAAACAACAACTATTGTCCCTGTGCCAGGTTCCTCGGGGAAAACGTTGACCTCCTGTTCTGTAATTTGACGTGAAACAGACAGTTTTGACTGACTGTTATGTAACATGCAGTTTTCCACAGATGCTGGTGAAGTTCCTCGTGTTTTTTTTCTCTGAGGCAGTGACTCGTCCTCAGTTTCGGTGGCATCACAACACCGTCATGTGTGTCTCGTTTGTCCTTGTTACGTGTTGATTTAACATGGAGTCACTGGACATTTCATGAAACACAAACGTGATGTTTTCTAAGGTTTTCACATCTCAAAATGGAAAGTGAAATTAGATTTGGAAATGGAGCTGCAACAAACCACTATTCTGATTGTCGATTCATTTGTCAAATTAATTATTGAAAGTTGAGGTTTTTTTTTGGTTCATAAAATGATGTAAAATGTCGATCAAAGCTGAGGATGTAACCTAAAATAGCTTCTTTTTAATTGGGTACCTTTGACACATGAAGTCACCTTAAAACCTTCATAGACACAAACACAGTCTGCACAGAGTAAGGCAGCCATCTTTGTAGTTTTTTTTCTTCACACACACTTGTACATAGAATCATTTATTTTAGATTATTTATTGTTTTATTTATTTGTTTGACTTTGTTGAATAAATGCTTGGAGTAATGCTAACTGCCTGAGTGCTAAATTCTTCTTTTTAACACAAATTGGCCGTATGTTTATTTCAGTTTATATTGTTATTTGCTATTATTCTGTTCTTGTGTGATATGCTTTTATTTTTAAGTTATTGTTTTCTTGTATGATAAAGTTAGCATGATTCTGTTTTTGATTCATGTTTTTTTTTCATTCAGCACTTTGTTACGACCACAATCATTTTTCAAAATGTTTTATAGAAAAGCTTTATTTACTTACTTGTTATTGGTAAAGTAATTTGGGTTATATTTTATTAAATTATTATTATTAACCAGAGTTCCAATTTGACAGTTTAATATATATTTTTTAATAATATATTTTCCAGATGTCTACAGCACATTATGCAACATGTGTCGTCATGTCATTAGGAGCCAGATGAGCATCAATAATGAACTTAACGTCCTGGAGGGTTTTTATTATCATGTTACAGGAAGCTGCTGCTGAAAAATTGTCACTTCCATAAAGTTGAATAGGACGGAATTCAATGAAAGGCTTTCACTCACTATGTTTCAATAGAATTTATTTAAAGGTTTGTATGAAGCCATTTTTCACAGCGTTTCCACATGCATAATAAAGAAGCATTAATTGTATTATTGTATTTGACAGGATTTTAAATTTACAATCAGACTCTGTGTTTCAGTCAAATATATTTAAAATACACTAAAAAGCTTCCTGAGGTCAGCATCGTTTTTATCGTTCATCTGTTCTGCACATTTATTCACTCAGTGTGATCATAGAAGCTCCACATCTACTTTTAATTATCACATATTTTCACTGTTTCTGTGCTTTATTTGAACCGTGTGATGTCTATATATTAATATGTCAAAATATATTCAGGTTTTAGAAAAACAGAGCAACTAACAAGAATACTAAAAGCTATTGATTATTAACGTTTAATCAATTAGTTGTTTGATTCATAAATAGGTGTTAAATGTCGACAGCATCACGAGTTGCTGCAGATTTGTCGGCTCCACATCCATTATGTAAATCTCCTGTTTCACTATGTTCTATAGGTGCTCTATTGGAAATATGCGTGTGATGTTGTGTGTGATGTCTGCAATTCTATAATTGATGTTATTTACTCATTTACCCTGAATTCTAAGTAATTTGCACTAAGCAGAATCACACTTAATGTAGCCTAATTAGGGTTGCAAAATTAGAACTTTCCATGGGAATTAATAGGAATATATTGGAATAAATAAATATCGGATGTTTAAGGAAATATTTTGTAATATTGTGGAAAGATGTAAAGAATGATGCAAATATGCAGTAGCATATTGCAAAGTGACAAACAATTTAACAAAAATTCATTTTAATCAAGCAGAAGTGAGGTTTGACTCTATTGAGACTATTTTTCCCATTGTTCAAATAATCATAAGCAGACACTTTCCCAAAGCAGATTTGTCCACTCACATTTTAAGAGCGTTAAAAATGTGAAAAATATCCCTTTCAGCTACATTTTGAACAGATGTGTGATTAATTAGCTCAATTGTATCTCAATATTATGCATTTATCTTAGATCTCAGATCGCTGCATTTAACTTTACAATCTTCAGATTTTGTTTTAACTCTAACCCCTGGACCTGCAAGGTTTGTTGCTTCATTCTTTGCCTTAAATGTAAATGACACCCCATTGTCCTGCTCAGTCAAGGACAAGGACAACGACCATGGGAACACATAAAAATGTGATTGGTGAGTAAGTCCATCTGGAGGCTGATATTATGCATAAATAGTGCTTATTGATAGTCTATAACTTCTTGACAACCATTTGAAAATCTGTGAACTTGTTATTTACAGGTGAAAGTTTTCATTTCTGGTCAAATGATGTCTGAGTCATCCCTATATATTTAGTCATATATTCTTTTTTGTAGGTGAAAGAAATAATTTTGAAAAAAAAGGATATAAATCATTGTATTATTGTATCTCAATGGGGGATTTTACTGTAAACTATATATAACTTGACTTTTTATTGCAGGATTTCACGCATCACGTGTGTGCGCCTGTTAATTGGAGCCGGGTCTGAGCTAGTATGGTTCTGGTTAATGATCCTATGATGTAACAGGGCTGTTCTGGCGCAACCCTCGGTCTGCACCAATGGAAAAATGCGCAGTGTTCAACACCCATTTTCGAGCATCTTCCTATAAAACCGGTTTATTACGTCCCCGCTGCTCCATTGGATAAAGAGCCATTAAACCTGCGTCCTTCCACTGCTTTCTGACAAACTTTGTGTTGAATGAGGTAAGTAATTAATTTTTTTTTACTTTTAAGTTATTCATAATCGCATCATACAGAAGTTTCTATAAATGATAGTAAATGCGTGTTGTACGGTTTTGCGGTAACTGTCTTTTTTGCACAAATTTGAAGTCATTTATTACAAGATTTAATGAGCTGCGTGTTTATTTTACCGTTTATCCTCGTCTGGTTTTACTACTTCAAGAATAACTTTATTTAACAGTGTCTTTTTTCAATCTGTTCCTTTAGGAACAAAGCACGTTTTTTGATGATTATTGAAAAAATAATAACTGTCAAACTGATCAAATGCAATTTTATGAATCCAGCAGAACTAGCGAGACATACTTTAAGTCAAATATAGTACAGATACATAGTCAAGTAAAAATGTAAATTATTAAGAACCTTTTATACCAATACAGTCTGCAAGCCTTTAACAGACATTAAAACAAATATATATGAATCATTACACTTTAATTCCACTTTGTACTCAACTACATTTATCTGACAAGTTCAGATAGTTTTTTTATTGTATATTTTATTACATTTTCAAATTTGCTATATACTTTTTGTCCAAATGCAGTGAATGAGAGTAACTGAGTACTTTTACTCAAGTACATAAAAGAAGATATTTTATTACTTATACTCTTGAATTTTGCAGTTTGCATAAAAGGTGCAAAAGAGTAACACACTTTATTTGTATTAAATTTACAAAAAACACTTACAATACATATAATCTAATATGATGCAATCATTTTACTTTCAATTTAACAAAACAATCTAAACTTGTCTCCACATTGATAAACTAAAATGTTGTCATGTGTTTGTTAATAAAGCTGTTTTCCAATTGCTAACACATTAAAATGACATTAACATAGCACAATTATTTATCGTTTAACATGCATTTGGTGATTGAAAATGCCACTTTTTAAATGCACTAAACACAGTTCTCTGCATAAGACACAACAATCTGACACATGTTTGACATTAAAAACCAGTGACAATTAAAATTGACACAAGCTAATATATTAGTCACCTTCTAAATACATCAATGGTTAAACTAGACTAGACACTATTGCACTCACTTGTGTATCACTTGAATATTTCTGTGCATGTGAACAATCTGAAGAATGTTCTACAGTGTGAACTATTTTAGTCTTATGGCAGAGCAGCTTAAGATGAGAGTGTTTTTTTATTATATTTGACAGTTGGGCAAACAAAAATCTGCTATAATGAATGATGTGTTGGTGCCTTTTTGGTGCAAAGTTTGTTTTTAATAATGATCTATATGTCGTTTTGGTTGCAGGGCTTCATTTTGCAAGAAATATGAAATATTTTTTAGTTTGGGTGTGTGGTTTTGGGAATTGTGGTGAATATTTTGATAAAAGAAGCCTAGTTTTTTTTAAATACTTTTAATGCCTCAAGTACATTTTTGCTGTTATTTCTTGTGTACTTTGCTTAAAAAAAGATCAATTCAGGACTTGTTGTTTTTGTGTTTGCTTGTAATTAAGTATTGTTAGACAAAGTATTTCTTCTTTTACTAAAGTATCCGATCACTTCCTCCACCTCTCATGAAAGCTGTCGCTCGCATCAGCTCACAGCTTTTCTCCTCCTCAGCTCCAGAATGGAAACCAAGTCTTTCCTGGTCCAGATGAACGGAAACGGGGTCCATGGGAAAACCAGCGTGAACGGGAAGACCCTGAAGGGGGGCGGCGTGAAGGGGGTCCAGCATGAGAACGGGGTCCAGAAGGAGAACGGGACGCAGCACGTGGGCGTGAACGGCGGCTCGTGTCCGACCAGATCGAAGAGCCGCAGGCAGCGATGGGAGGTGAAGGCGTCAGAGATGGCGAACAACACGCTGAACCCCATCAGGGCCATAGTGGACGGGATGAAGATCAGCCCCAACCCCGAGAAGAACATGATCGCCCTGTCCATAGGTGAGAGGCTGCACGCCATTCATTAATCATTCATTCTTCAAAGGTATTTCTCCTTGACTGTTTTCCTGTTTCTCTTCAGGAGATCCCACGGTGTTTGGAAACCTGCCGACAGACGACGCTGTGGTTCAGGCCATGAAAGACGCCGTTGACTCTCAGAAGTTTAACGGCTACGCTCCTTCTGTCGGTGAGCAGCAGCAACAGCTTAAAACCTCAGATTTCTGTATCTGTGATTCTGCATCTGACACTTTTGCCCTTGGTGCAGGTTACCTGAAGAGCAGAAAAGCTGTTTCCAACTTCTACAGCTGCGCTGAGGCTCCGCTGGAGGCCGAGGTGACACAAGCTTTTTTTTCATGACTGTACCATGGTCATCCTCTGATTAGTTTGTAACTGATTGACTCCTTGTCCTTGACTGAGCAGGACAATGGGGTGTCATTTACATTTAAGGCAAAGAATAAAGCAACAAACCTTTTAGGTCCAGGGGTTAGAGTTAAAACAAAATCTCAAGATTGTAAAGTTAAATGCAGCGATCTGAGTATTGAGTTTCAAGTATTTTACACTCTTAACATGTAAGTGGACAAATCTCCTTTAGTCAAGTGTCTGTTTGACAATGAGAACGATGAGAAATAGTCTTAATAAAGTCAAAAACCTCAGTTCCCCCTTTAAAATGCTCAAAACAATGTTGAACACAAAACAAACCAAGTTGAGTCATATTGACCTGTAATTTAACATTTACAGAGTAATAGGAGTCCTACTCACACAACATAAAGTACAACCTGTTAATGCAGTGATACACATAAAGACCTCTGGACACATCTGGGATGATTTCTCCTGAAGTTGCTCTGCATTAGTGGTGCTAAAATAATAATAAAAAAAAACTTAATAAAATAAATAAAGCTTAATACTAATCTGACTAATACATTACAAATCTTCAACTTGTCATTTTATCAAACAACATTTATGTCAGAATTCTGGGATTTAAGTCAGATTTCTGACTTTTTGCTTTCTTCTGAAAAGTCAGACTTCTGAATAAAACATAATTAATAAAAACAAATCAATATATAAAATGTAAGGGGTCATTTTTTTTTAAATTCATTCCAAAAAATCCAGTTTAATCTCAGAATTCTAAGGAAAAAAAGTCAGAATTCTGTCTCTTTTGTGGAATGAATCTGCTGCAGGACATTGTTGTAACTTCTATATGTTCTATATGTATATTAATCTGTTGCAGGACATTGTATCTGCTGCAGGACATTGTTGTAACTTCTATATGTTCTATATGTATATTAATCTGCTGCAGGACATTGTTGTAACTTTTATATGTTCTATATGTATATTAATCTGCTGCAGGACGTTATTCTGACCAGCGGCTGCTCTCAGGCCATCGACCTGGCAATCAGCGTCCTGTGTGACCCTGGTGATAACATCCTGGTCCCCTGCCCAGGATTCTCCTTATATAAGACTCTGGCTGTTTCCATGGGGATCCAGGTCAAACTCTACAACCTGCTGGTAGGTGGACGATTATTGATTAGTCGATTAGGGATTATTCAAATACTTTCCAACTATAACATGAATCTACAACCCGTTCCTGCTCCTCTTCTCTGATTATTTTCTGGTTTCTTTAGTCTTCTATAGTAGTAAACTGGTGATCTTTAGATTGTGGACTGTTGGTCTGGAGAAAAAAAGTAAAAGAATGAATGTAGCATAAAATAGAGCTTTAGTTGAATACATTTTAAAGCTGCAACGATTAGTTGATTCTATTCTGATAAACAATGAATGATTTTGAGTCATTTTTTAAGAAGAAAATGTCCAAGTTCTCTGGTCCCAGCTTCTAAATTTCTGATTAATTTATGGTTTCTTTAGTTTTCTATAATATTATATTGATGAGGTTTGGGTTGTAGACTGTACATTCGGGGTTGACTCTTCACCGTTGGGAAAAACTGATAAACATTTTTCACCTTTTTGTGACCCAGACTAGTCGATTATTCATTGTAATAATCAATAGATGCTTTCAAAAGCCATTAGTTGCAGCTCTATTCAGAATGTAAATCATGAACATCATGAATCTTTTCTATCCAGTACAAGATGTAACTGAGTAAAGTGAATTTGTTGGATGTAAATCTATGGTTGGTGACAGTTTGAATTTATATTCAAGCCTTAATTTAACTGTTGTTTCTTTGTGGTGGAGCCTCCAACATCTCAACATCTCCTTTGTGGAGCAGGGGTCTTCTCAACGTTAACCCTCCCTGAACCCCACCAGAACACACAGTAAACTTACTGCCTTGTGCTCCACAGCCAGATAAGGGCTGGGAAATCGACCTGCAGCATCTGGAGAGTCTGATTGATGAGAGGACTTCCTGTCTGATCGTCACCAACCCGTCCAATCCCTGTGGCTCCGTCTTCAACAAGGAGCATCTCCAGAAGATCCTCAAAGGTCTGCAGTGTTCCACCAACAGCTCCCACCACAGGTTTAAATTTGAAACAACATCAGATCGATCTCATGTGGGAAAAAACAGCTAAGCATGTTGATTCCTGTGTTTTGTAGTTGCCTCCAGACACTGTGTCCCCATCCTGGCTGATGAAATCTACAACAACATGGTGAGTACAGCTGCATGCACAGTTGTGTTCAAAATAACTGCAACAGCACAGCTGTGTTTAAAAACGAGTGTAAAGCAAAAATCCTTATAATATTTTTTATTTTGATGCATTAGGAGTACATATATATATATATATATATATATATATATATATATATATATATATATATATATATTTATATATACACACACACACACACACACACAAAACTTCTTTCCCCCTTGCTGTTCTCTATAAAAAGTGTTCACACTTTTTATAGAGAAAGGTAGAGAAAGGTAAAGCTCATAGGTCCCAGACATTTTAAGAATAAATATATCATCCAGCTTAAGGATAAAAGTTTCTTTATCTTTAGATTCTTCTTAGATGAAGAGAATGAAAATTGATTGTCAGGTTCTAATGTAAAAAATGACAATGGTGCCAAAAAATGTTAAATATATCAGAACTGAACATATACAAAAAATGTATATATAAAATGGACGAATGGATCAACGAAATGGAATTCCCTTTTTTGGCCTTATCCAAATCATTTTTTAAATATTTTTAATCCTCAACCAATTTGTTTCAGAACATTTCTGTGCCAAGATTAAATAAATGAGTATTTCAGGTTGTCTTCTATTTCTTTCTCAAAGGTTTTTGCTGTAATCAATCGATTAATCAACTATCAGAATTAGTTGGGCCCTATTGTTTACATTCAAGGGTCAGTTACAAATAATGGTTGGAAAGATGTGAAAGTCAAACATAGTTTTAAAAGCATTTATCAGGTCTTCAGAAATATACATCTTCTGTTCATGTTGGTTTCATGTCATTTCATTTATTTAATCCATCTAGAAGAGACTTACTCAAGTCAGGGGTCCACCTACTGATCCACATGCAATATGCTATCCAGACCAAGACAAAATCTATTGTTATTATTATTATTATTATTTTTATTATTACTATTTCATAGTGTTTTCAGGCATCCCTGTAGCCAATCTCATGATGAATGAAGAAAACATCGCTTGAAAAAGGTCATACTATAGTATGTCGCTCAAAAAAAGTCATACTATAGTATGTCGCTCAAAAAAAGTCATACTATACTATGTCGCTCAAAACAGGTCATACTATAGTATGTCGTCCAAAAAAGGTCAAACTATAGTATGTCGCTCAAAAAAGGTCATACTATACTATGTCCCTCAAAAAAAGTCATACTATAGTATGTCGCCTTTAAAAAAGGTCAAACTATAGTATGTCGCTCAAAAAAGGTCATACTATAGTATTTCGCTCAAAAAAAGTCATACTATAGAATGTCGCTCAAAAAAGGTCATACTATAGTATGTCGCTCAAAAAAAGTCATACTATAGTATGTCCCTCAAAAAAAGTCATACTATAGTATGTCGCCTTTAAAAAAGGTCAAACTATAGTATGTCGCTCAAAAAAGGTCATACTATAGTATGTCGATCAAAAAAGGTCATACTATAGTATGTCGCTCAAAAAAAGTCATACTATAGAATGTCGCTCAAAAAAGGTCAAACTATAGTATGTCGCTCAAAAAAGGTCATACTATAGTATGTCGCTCAAAAAAGGTCATACTATAGTATGTCGTCCAAAAAAGGTCATACTATAGTATGTCGATCAAAAAAGGTCATACTATAGAATGTCGCTCAAAAAAGGTCATACTATAGAATGTCGCTCAAAACAGGTCATACTATAGTATGTCGCTCAAAAAAGGTCATACTATAGAATGTCGCTCAAAAAAGGTCATACTATAGTATGTCGTCCAAAAAAGGTCATACTATAGTATGTCGATCAAAAAAGGTCATACTATAGAATGTCGCTCAAAAAAGGTCATACTATAGAATGTCGCTCAAAACAGGTCATACTATAGTATGTCGCTCAAAAAAGGTCATACTATAGAATGTCGCTCAAAAAAGGTCATACTATAGTATGTCGCTCAAAAAAGGTCATACTATAGTATGTCGCTCAAAAAAGGTCATACTATAGTATGTCGTCCAAAAAAGGTCATACTATAGTATGTCGCTCAAAAAAGGTCATACTATAGTATGTCGCTCAAAAAAGGTCATACTATAGTATGTCGACCAAAAAAGGTCACACAATACAGTCATATGCACATGATGCAGCGAGTGTATATGCATCAGCTTAAGCTCCTCAATAATTGTTCTGTAAAGTTTTACAAAGACAAAACTGCTAGAATGAGGCTCTGCTTCATAACGATATCATAGAAACAGTTTCATGCTGTTGAGACACTTATACACCATTGTACTGCTTTTCCACCATTTGAACAAAGAAGACTTCTCATCAATTGTAATTACTTTGTTTAGTTTAAGCAGCTTGTGTGAAAAAGTCTGGGTCAACGGGTGCATCCACAATAGCATAAACCCCCAAATCGAACCCCCCAAAACCACCAAATCCCCCAAACCCCCACCCCCAACCACCATCTGACCGTCTCACGTTCAAACCGACCAGACCAGGATGACTTTGCACTTTTTGGGAGCTGCATGTGTTTGCAATTATTGCAGATGTTGAGTTTTCAGTAGAAGGAATGAAGGGCTGTGTTGGGGGGGGGACCACATGACTTTTCCCTGTTCCTGTCCCTGTTCTAGAAAATTACCTAAAACCTATTAGGAGAGGAATTCACTTCATTATGATAATGATAATAATAAGTGCCTTTTATGTACTAGACACATTTGATTTCCATTTCTTCTCCCTCCAAGATGTGCATGGATGTCATATAATTTTTTAGAATTGAATTCATATATTAGTATTTAAATAGTTGGTTTCTATTTGCTCCTTTTTAAAATTGAAATTACATATCCTTGGTTTACCTGACTAAATGTCTGTTTTTATGTATAATCACATCACATTCTTGATTTCAGAATGTGGAGGAGTGCCCCCCTCCCAAAAAAACTGCTTAAAATTAGAGACGTATAGTACTCGAGCACTTTGCTGTTATATCATCGCCATCGGCCAATCAGACTAGGGGCAGCTCCCTAGCATCAGATATACTTTTGATGAGAAGCAGCTGTGAATGTGGCGTCTGCAGCGGCTTCTTTCTGCTCTTTACTTTCGTTGCTCTTTACTCTTTCTTCTTATTCTTTTCCCTCATCCATGCAACGTTGTTATTATTATAATCAAATTAGAATTCAACTATGTTTGTATTATATGGAGCTACCTTTTTTCTTTATAATGCATTGCACAAAACAGGCTTGCAATCAGAACAAGAAAAAAAAAAGTTTTAGAAAAAAAGTATCAAGAATGCAATCATTTTAATAAATGTGAAATTCTTTTGCAAAACCAAATTGTTGCTACTTTAGTTAACGACAATGTTGCAATCAATATATAGAAACATTTGTAAACATGATGTTTGAATCTGTTTGCAAATAAAGATGCACAAACATTAATTAACACTTATTTTCCGTGGCTCTCTTTCGCATAGAAAATATTTTCATGACTTCCTTCACTTGATTATCCTGCTCCTGTCCTCAGGTTTTCCCGGGCATCAGCTGTCCCTCCCTGGCGTCCCTCAGCAGCGACGTTCCCATCCTGTCCTGCGGAGGCCTGGCTAAACGCTGGCTGGTTCCCGGCTGGAGGATGGGCTGGATTCTCATCCATGACAGGAACGACATCTTTGGGTCTGAGGCGAGTGGTTTATCAGCAGAAAGAGAAGAGACACAATCCTCCTCACGCTTGTTAAACTCAAACGTGTTGGTTCTCTGCTGCAGATTCGACAGGGTCTGGTGAAGCTGAGCCAGAGGATCCTGGGAGCCTGCAGCATCGTGCAGGGAGCACTGGAAACAATCCTGAACAACACACCTGAACACTTCTACAACCACACCCTCAGCTTCCTCAAGGTAAAACAGGATCATCATCATCATTCCAAAGACAATAGATTTTATCCAAAATCCAATACAAATACAAAGTCGTTAAATGATTTAAATGTTTTTTTTCTTCTCCTTCAGTCCAACTCAGAGATTTGTTTCAATGAACTGTCGACTGTTCCTGGTCTGAACCCCATCATGCCTTCAGGAGCCATGTACCTCATGGTTAGTGTGTGTGTGTGTGTGTTTCTGTGTGTTTTGAAAGGCACACAACACACAGTGAACCACGTTTTCTGCACAGTAACAGCATCAGCTTCATGTTCAGCTTCTGCTCTCTACATTATAATGTAAACTTCCTCTGTCATTCAGTTTTACTTAAGGTTAAGTGAAGGTTTCATAATGAATTTCATTTCTGTTCAGGTTGGAATTGACATGGATCATTTCCCTGACTTCAAAAGTGATGTTGACTTCACTGAGGGACTCGTGACGGAGCAGTCGGTGTTCTGTCTGCCTGCCACGGTGAGTTAGGCTTAGTGTTAGGGTTATTATTAGTGTTAGGGTTATTACTAGTGTTAGGGTTATCATTAGTGTTTGGGTTATGATTAGTATTGGGGTTATGATTAGGGTTATGATTAGTAATAGGACAAGTCTTAAGTTCTCAGTTTAACATCATCTATGCTCAGTTTAACATGTTCTATCTGTGTTCTCGCCTCTTTCAGGCGTTTGATTATCCCAACTTTTTCCGTATTGTGGTGACGGTGCCGGAAGACCTGATGGTTGAGGCCTGTGGTCGGATCAGGGAGTTCTGCCAGCGCCACTACCGGCCCCGCAGCAGCGACAGCAATGACCTGGACCAGTGATCCTGGCTGATCCAGACCGGTCTGATGAAGGGGGGGCACCACTGAGACTGGACACTGTGCCTCAGTCTGATCTAAAATCTTCATCCACCGAGATATGTTATGAGATGCACAAATCTGTGGCAACACATCTGAAGGTCCATTGATGGTAATTTTGGATGTAAACTGTATGAAATGAGCAGACTTATTATTTATATTTTATACAAGCATCTTCTATTAACCTCTACTTGTTTTTTTTTATATTTATATAATTTGTGTGAGGCTGTTTAATGTGAGCTCTGATCTGTAAGATTCGTAGAGAGTCAGCGTGAACACAAACTTTATTCCTGTTCTATGCATTGTGATCTACAATCAGGGGAAGGGAATCTATATATTTGATTATCTAGTTTTATAAGTATTGATTATCTTTGCTTGTGCTAGAAAATATCTAGCAATACTGCTCTTCATCAGATTATCCTTATATTGACTGTGTGTTAATTGTGCTTCATTTGCATTATCGATTCATGAATCACACTGAATTTACAATATATATATATATATATATATATATATATATATATATATATATATATATATATATATATTGCACAAATTGTTTGTAACTAGTTAACTAATAAAACATGTTTTGTGTTGATACTGGTGTTGAACTTTGTCAGAAAAGATTAAACCTTTTGAGAAATGTGGCATGATGGCACTAAACTAAACTAAAATGACATGAGGATAGCAAACTTTTTAAAACTCACACATAGAGAGCAAAATCTCTTCTCAAGTTTTCAAAACTCTAAACACATTTACAGCTTTACATACAAGTTCATTTTGTACAAGAACAGGTGTTGTAATTTGCTTTTAAGTCTATTGCTTTTAAGTCTATCTACACAGGCACACACTTAAAAAACTTTATTCATACATTTGTATACAAATAAAACAGTTCTTTCCTTTATAGGTCATCTTAAGTTAGGTCGAATATTTCTGTGACCTCCACACGTCCATCTTCCATCACTCTTTCCTGCAGCTGAGGTCGACTCAGCGCCGTCCACAGACGCTGCTTCAGCTCCAGTGTCTTTGCAACATAGTCCTTCAAATAAGACAACATCCGAATTTAATATTCTCCGAAGGACAGACACAGGAGAAACACACAGCGAACAACAGAACTGCACCACGGAAACAAAAATAGTTAGTTAAATACTATAATATTTTGATATTTTGTAAAATCTTTCATGATCAGATTGATTCCACTCTTATGCCTTGCAGCCATTTACATAACTTGGCTAAGTGCTGATATAGTTATATTTTTAAGGCTGATTATTTTGTATTCCTTTGTTAAATTTCTAACTTACAATACAGGGCAACCGATTTTATTGTATCTTTTAGAAGAGTAAATGTGCACAATAATGTAAAGCCTACAGTGTTACTAGATGAAGCCAGATCAGAGAGGACAGACGGCTCCAAAACAGAGTTGTAAATGGCTCTGTAGCGATCCACACTCAGACCGTGGATCAGCAGTGGTTCTTCTTCTTTTGAAGCCATTTCTGTTTCTTTGTACACTTCCACACTCGTCTGATGACATTTACGGCGAGGGCTCTTGTGCTAAAAGAGAGAAAAACGAAAATGTCTACAAATGCAGCCAAAGATCACAGATGACATATTCAGACTATTGCAATATCCTACTTATTATAAATTAATTCTTACTTTTGTTTAATAATTTAAAAAAATAATGAAATAAAGTGTGGCTGCTTTAATTTTCATGCATGATGTTGCTGACCTGTATGGGTTCACTGGCAGCTGCAGCAGGTTTGATTCTGGTGCCTGGCAGCTTAACACAAGACCCTTTCTGTTTCTGTGGAGGAGGTCACAATCAGGTGTGATTCAACTGCGGTTTATTCTGCATCTTTGTACAGTGATCGACAGGTAGGCCACCATTGGCATGAGCCACGACAGTGAGTTAACCAAATGTGTATCTTTGTTATGTGCAACATTAAACATGTGATTCACAACCCATCGACTATTGTCTGCACATTCTTTATTTATAGAGATCAGTCTTGAATTAATTAATGAAAAAAAAAGCTAATTGTAAAATTCTCCTAAACTATGAGTCAACACAAAGCTATTGTTGAATTTTGAGGACATTTTAATCTTGGTAATTTATGCTAAATATTTCAGTTGGCCTTTGTTTTGTTTTAAATTAAAACATATTCTGATTTTAACCCAGGTTAGCTTAGTTGCTTGTTTCTTAGTTGTAGTTTAGTGTCTTATTGGCTACTTTCTTACTGTAAAATAAAGTGAAATTATTATTATTTAATCTAATATTCAATCCTGCTGCCCCTTTTGAAACACATTTTCAGTATGTGTTTCAGGACTGAAGCCATGATACTTTAAATCACTCTGACATTTAGACATCTCCACTTCAATATTGGGTTGTTGTTTTTAGCTCTCCAAACTTCCCTCATTCATTATTGCAACTTTGCAAAGACTTTTGCACAAAATGGTTGTCTTACCTTCTCCATTGTATCTCTGTCTGCAATCATTAAGCCTGTGGAAATGTGTTTGTGTTTTGACTGGTTTGTGTTTGCCTGGTTTTATTTTTTGAAACATAACAAATACAAGCAAATACAGCATTTTATGTTCTTATGGTGTGTTTGAACATTCTGTGCTCGACTATATTTGACTGCCAGTGTCATGATGTGCATACTCGGTGTTCGATTGTGCGGGTCTGTGAGTGAATTTTCTCAGTAAAACGGTGTTGCCTCTCGGCTGACACACGCAGGTTTCCCCAGTGGTCGTGCGTGGTACTGCGTTAAAAAATCCCCAAAAGCGTTTTTCCTATAGACTGCAATAGCAAAATAAATCCTGTAACTCTGTTCACAGAATAGCCCCTAGCTAAGCCCCTCTTGAGTCCTTATTTAATCTTGAGACTTTTTAGCTGTCAGAAACTTTTATAACAGTCAGAAAAGCTCTGTAAAAGGTTTTTTATAAGTTTTTTTGTTCTGAATCTTTCCAGGACGCAAGAGCATCATGGACTTTCATGATGCAACCCTTAAACACTTCACCTTACCTATGCACTCTCTATAGGTTGCATCATGACCTTTTATGATACTACTGTAGTATGACATTTTTTGAGCGACATACTATAGTATGACCATTTTTGAACGACATACTATAGTATGACATTTTTTGAGCGACATACTATAGTGTGACCTTTTTTGAGCGACATACTATAGTGTGACCTTTTTTGAGCGACATACTATAGTATGACCTTTTTTGAGCGACATACTATAGTATGACATTTTTTGAGCGACATACTATAGTATGACCATTTTGGAACGACATACTATAGTGTGACCTTTTTTGAGCGACATACTATAGTATGACCTTTTTTGAGCGACATACTATAGTTTGACCTTTTTTGAACGACATACTATAGTATGACCATTTTTGAGCGACATAGTATAGTATGACCTAATTTGAGCGACATACTATAGTATGACCTTTTTTGAGCGACATACTATAGTATGACCTTTTTTGAGCGACATACTATAGTATGACCTTTTTTGAGCGACATACTATAGTGTGACCTTTTTTGAGCGACATACTATAGTATGACCTTTTTTGAGCGACATACTATAGTATGACCTTTTTTGAGCGACATACTATAGTATGACCATTTTGGAACGACATACTATAGTATGACCTTTTTTGAGCGACATACTATAGTGTGACCATTTTTGAGCGACATACTATAGTATGACCTTTTTTGAGCGACATACTATAGTGTGACCTTTTTTGAACGCCATACTATAGTATGACCTTTTTTGAACGACATACTATAGTATGACATTTTTGGAGCGACATACATTAGTATGACCTTTTTTGAGCGACATACTATAGTATGACGTTTTTTGAACGACATACTATAGTATGACATTTTTTGAGCGACATACTATAGTATGACCTTTTTTGAGCGACATACTATAGTATGACATTTTTGGAGCGACATACATTAGTATGACCTTTTTTGAGCGACATACTATAGTATGACCTTTTTTGAGCGACATACTATAGTATGACCATTTTTGAGCGACATACTATAGTATGACGTTTTTTGAGCGACATACTATAGTATGACATTTTTTGAGCGACATACTATAGTATGACCATTTTTGAGCGACATACTATAGTATGACGTTTTTTGAACGACATACTATAGTGTGACCTTTTTGGAGCGACATACTATAGTATGACCATTTTTGAGCGACATACTATAGTCTGACCTTTTTTGAGCGACATACTATAGTGTGACCTTTTTGGAGCGACATACTATAGTATGACCATTTTTGAGCGACATACTATAGTCTGACCTTTTTGGAGCGACATACTATAGTATGACCTTTTTTGAACGCCATACTATAGTATGACCTTTTTTGAACGACATACTATAGTATGACCTTTTTTGAACGACATACTATAGTGTGACCATTTTTGAGCGACATACTATAGTGTGACCTTTTTTGACGGACATACTATAGTATGACCTTTTTTGAACGACATACTATAGTATGACCTTTTTTGAGCGACATACTATAGTGTGACCTTTTTTGAACGACATACTATAGTGTGACCTTTTTTGAACGACATACTATAGTGTGACCTTTTTGGAGCGACATACTATAGTATGACCTTTTTTGAGCGACATACTATAGTATGACCTTTTTTGAACGACATACTATAGTATGACATTTTTGGAGCGACATACATTAGTATGACCTTTTTTGAGCGACATACTATAGTGTGACCTTTTTGGAGCGACATACTATAGTATGACCATTTTTGAGCGACATACTATAGTCTGACCTTTTTGGAGCGACATACTATAGTATGACCTTTTTTGAACGCCATACTATAGTATGACCTTTTTTGAACGACATACTATAGTATGACCTTTTTTGAACGACATACTATAGTGTGACCATTTTTGAGCGACATACTATAGTGTGACCTTTTTTGACGGACATACTATAGTATGACCTTTTTTGAACGACATACTATAGTATGACCTTTTTTGAGCGACATACTATAGTGTGACCTTTTTTGAACGACATACTATAGTATGACCTTTTTTGAGCGACATACTATAGTGTGACCTTTTTTGAACGACATACTATAGTGTGACCTTTTTTGAACGACATACTATAGTATGACCTTTTTTGAGCGACATACTATAGTATGACCTTTTTTGAACGACATACTATAGTATGACATTTTTGGAGCGACATACTATAGTATGACATTTTTTGAGCGACATACTATAGTATGGCCTTTTTTGAACGACATACTATAGTATGACATTTTTTGAGCGACATACTATAGTATGACCTTTTTTGAGCGACATACTATAGTATGACCTTTTTTGAGCGACATACTATAGTATGATCATTTTTGAGCGACATACTATAGTATGACCTATTTTGACGGACATACTATAGTATGACCTTTTTTTAGCGACATACTATAGTATGACCTTTTTTGAGCGACAAACTATAGTGTGACCTTTTTTGAGCGACATACTATAGTATGACCATTTTTGGGAAAAATTGTATAGTATGACCGTTTTTGAGCAACATACTATAGTATGACTTTTTTTGAGCAACATACTATAGTGTGACCTTTTTTGAGCGACATACTATAGTATGACATTTTTTGAGCGACATACTATAGTGTGACCTTTTTGTGCATGTGCTAAAGAACAAAACATGAGCATGACAAGGAATGGTGCTCTAGCTGCAGAGGTGTGATCTCAATGTCACATACATGCCTGGCCAGCACATGTTCAATACTGACATGGGCCATAGAAACCAAAGCTAGTGAACATGCTAATGATGAGAAAGTTGTATATATCCCAGAGGCCAGAGATGCTCTGAGAGGTAAAAATACTCAGACAATTAAAGCAAGTACCTGCAGCAGATGATGTGTTCCAAGCTTTGTGTGACACAAGATATAGAGACGATGATAGAGAAATGAGCGCAGTGCCAGCAGTTATAGCCTAATATCCCCACTGATTCAGCAGTAGATGCCAGTGCCACCATGGATGAAGGTTGGAGCTGAACGGTCAGTCGTATCTGTTCTTAATTGACAACCTGACTAAATACTCTGAAGTATTCATGCAGTAATTCAACAAATTAAATCCGCTTTCACTAGACATAGGATCCCCAGAGATCTTGTGGGTGATCATGTCCCTTTTGCTAACCATGACATGAAATAGTTTGCACTATCAAGGAAGATCAAGCTCAATCATTCCAGTCTAAGTTTCCCCTTTTTAAATGGAAAGGCTGAACAGGCCATAAAGACTCTAAAACATGCACTACAGAAAGTGATGCCAAATGGCACAGACCAGCATTTGGTGCTGTTGTCATTGGAAAACATGCCAGTGACTGGTCTGGACATGTCAGCTGCCCAGATGTTAATGGGAAGAGTCCTATGCAATACACTTCCATCCTTCACTGCAATGCTGAAACAGTCAACCCTGTAACATATCAATGACAAGATACAGGATATGCACTTGCCAGAAACAATACTACAACCTGCATGCAAAGCTGCTGCCGGTGTTAACACCAGAAGACACTGTGCACATGCAGACATGCCATGGTTTATGAGCCTGCAGTTGTCATCCAGCAGAGAGCTGCACCTCAATCCTACAGTGTGCAGACACCAGCAGGAAGGATGCTCAGGAGGAACAGGCGTGAGACCTGAGAAAAAGACACCCATGTTTGTTCAGGGACACTAACCTAGATAGACAGATGAACCCAGAGGTGACACCGTTCCTAGTTACCAAGTCAGCTGGCTCCTCACCAAATAATCCCTCACATTGCAACCCCTTTGCACAAGGACAGTTGACTTATATGTTACAGCAGAAGTCAGAAGTCAGAAGCACTGCCAGATACAGAGACTAGCCAAATAGACAGTTCATGCTATTGTTTTGAGTTGAAAGTTGGAACGAAACGAAAAAAAGGTTTATTCAACATGTAGGTTAAAAAAAGGAGAAACGAAAGATAAAAAAAGACAACCATCAAGGTGTGTTATTTAAAATCACTTTCATACCACAATGATTCATCATTCTTTAATGTGGGAAAATTGAAATCAGACTGACTACACTACAGTTAAAACCTAAAGATCAGGTGACTGAATGACTCTGACTGGACTGTCACTGATCTGGAACTGTGGTGTGTTTCAGCATTCTGTGCTCGACTATGTTTGACTGCTGGGGTCATGATGTGCATTGTTTTATTCAAGTGTTTGATTTTACTGGTCTGTGAGTGTTTTTTCCTGTGCCTCAATAAAATGTTGTTTCCAGCATCCCTACCTTCCTATGTCATTGTATGCCTACACTATAGCAGGTAACTCATGATTATTTTTACTGCAATAGCCAGATTGACATAAAATTACAACAGTTATACTATCCCCAGGAAGCTGTATGCAGACCAGACTTGGTGAGATAGGCGATGGATTTTTGAGGATACAGACATGAGACTCATGAACACAGCAGTCAGCAAAAGAGCTAAATTAGCCCACCACAGAAGGCAGCAACAGCTCTTTAATGGAGTTCATTGTTGTGACACAGCACAGAGCAGCACAAGATCTCTGAAAGCAACAATACTCTGTATTATTTAATCAATACCCTATTGTCAGGGGGACCCTGCACTCTTTCATCCTCCTCAGGACACGGCGGTGAAATATGAGGCAAAGAAGACTCTCCAATAATGTCTGTATTCTCCTCGGCAGCCACAATGAGGCAGGAAAAAAAAAAAAACGAGTGAATTAGGCTTTCAGTTGGATCAATAAGTGCCACCACAGAGGAGCTGGTTATCTGTTATCTCTGCCCTGTGGCCATCAGATGCCATTGTCCCAGATTTAATGAACTCTGGTGTCCTGGGTGTCACTGTGTGAGTCCTCCACAGACACCAGTCACTGAAGGAGCTGCACCAGTAGGGGGAGATCACACACAGAGCACTGGGCCCGCTGTCCTGTGTCTGAAAGTATGCAGACGCCCCCATTACATTACAGTACAGTCAAATTCATTCATGAACCAGGGGATAACCTCTCGCCTCGTTTCAGAGATAATTGGAAAAGTCACAGGCAAATAAAAGAAAACAAGTAGAACAATCAAAACAAATTCAAGAAAAAATGTTTTTTCCTTTCCTAATTTGATTTTGTTTGAGCAGGGACAGTTCATATGTGTGTTAAATATACAAGTAAAACTATCTTGATCCAACACTTTAATAAATAATCGGTTAATAATAATGATAATAATAATAATAATGACAGTAAATAATGATAAACTTCATTGATATCGCAACTTGCATACAGAAATGCAGCTCAAAACATTAAAAGCATGTTGAGAAGAACATAAAGAAGAGCATTAGACAATTAAGATTCATTTAAGATGGGGATGGAAAAAAACAGAAAAAATAGTATAAAATCGAATCTATATTATCATTCATTGATTGTCCAAATTGACCAAAAAGACACATTAAACAGCCCCAGACCAAACATACACATAGATACATATATGAAAATGCACTGTACACGTAATCCTTTCTAAAATAAGGCTTTAAAATTCACAATTCTCCCAGTGTGAAGATGATGGGGTAACTCAACACAGTTTTTGACAGAAAGTGTGCCGGATTGGGCTCAGAGCAGCAACAGGGCGAGAAAAAAGCTGGAGAGGCTACAGGTCACGACCTCCTCCAGCTCACAGGAGCATCTACTTTTTAAATCATTTACACCAACACAGAAGGTTGGAAATCAGATCTTTTTTCTATACGTTTTTGTTGGGCTTGGTGTGAAATGCCTTTCAGCAGAAGCAGCTATGTGCCAAGGTGTCGATTTGAACATTGTTTAGTCTGAAGCTCGCCCTGCTTTCCATTCCACAATAAGCTGACAGTGAGAAGTGGAGAAGTGATGCATCGGATGTTCCAGGAATGAATCCAGGATATAACAATAAATTCGTCATATCGGACACCACCAGGATGCAAGTTTTAGCCGACGCCCAGTCAAAGGACTGATGATAAAGTCTTATTTACAGTAATATAAGATAGCACAACAGCAAACAAGCTGGTACAACATGTAGGAGAAATCAATACAACAGCAGGCAAACTGCTGACAGTCAGCCAAGTCAGCCGGGTAGGAGATAACAAAGTCACCTGCAGGGCAGTACAGTCAGTACAAGACAGCACATCAACCCTTTTTACAGCTGCCGTACTGGTATAAAATGGCAAGTAAACGCAGGTGTTGCCATTGACACTAATTCAGATTCTGTTCTATTTATCATAGCAGAGGATTTCCAATGAGCTGAGCAGTACCTGACTGGGTTTGACGTGAATGGAAGTTTAATGAGTATCATTGGTCACACCTGTGTTTAACTTACTATTTCATGTCAGTATGTTCAGTGCGGGACAGTTTCTGATCATACGTAGACTAGACCAGTGTGTTGGTGGAGTCAGAGCAGCCTGGTTGATGTGAATACTCAGAGAAAACAAAGCCTTATCTTCAGATGTAATCAGTAGCTAACAAAGCTGTAAAGAAACCAGCTGTCAGAGAGGAGTTTCTGTCCTTGGATGTATTTGAAAATAAAATCACACAACTTCTGCTATTATTTCTTGCAAGCATTTTTAAATACATTTTAGAGAAGAAAAAAACAAAACAAAAGTGATTTATATGCATCCACATGAATCTCAACTGTCTTGTTCATTGTTTTTTCAAAACCAATCTGGAAATCCTAAGACTAAAAACAAATAGGAATTGATGTGTAGCCTACAAATTGTAGCTGACATTTATTGATCTCCTCACATCTTATCCTATAGGCGTCACCATCATTTTTTTTTAAAAGGTGTCACACTGTAGTTTATTATTTATTTTATAAATAATTATAAATCAATGTAGTAGCCTGATAGAAAATCTGCATGTTAATAGATTCACATTCGTAATTTAAAAGTATTTCTCATTCTATAAGAGCCGCTGGGGATAGTCGGGGTGTTGTATTCATACTGCTGGTGATGTTTCAGTCTCTTTTTTCGCTCCGCTGCACAGATCTGAGACTCTTCAACATCCACCTGCCGCCGCCTGCTCTCTCCTCCCGGCTCGCAGCTCCGTGCGCCGCCGTTGCCTGGCAAAGGCGGCACGGAGGTCCCCGGGGACGGCCGGTAAACAGCAAGAAATAGAAACAGGGGGGAGGAGCACGCGCGCACGCACACACACTTACACACACGCGCGCGCACACATACACGCTGCTGCTGCTGCTTCGTGCGTAGAGTCAAGTTACCGCAATAAGGGAAGACGGTTTCCGGTCAGTCGTCAGTTCTCCTGTGATAGAAATAAAATAAAGATAAGATTAAAGATAAGATTGTAATTTTAATGCAAATATTATTGAAACTAACGATATGTAAAATAAATAGCAAGGAATATACACATGTATGTTATATGTCATATTGGTATTGATTCATTTTCATATTGTAGCCTATATATGGCCACTTTGTCCTCAAAAATGTGTTTAAATGTTTATATGAGGGTTGTTTTCAGCAGTTTCAACTCAAATCAAGTGGATATCTGCGATATTTACAGAATTTTTCAGTGTCAAATTCCCAATTTAGGTGTCTCCTCGAACAGCGTTTCTCTATTCAGCTGCTGTGGAAGTACAATAAAAAAGATAAGGCTTCATTTTAGCTTCAGGTAAACTTTTAAATGCATTTTTCACAAAATGACTTCATGGAATGCATTGAATTTTTTTATTTGAAAGTATAAAGGTCAGTGAAAAAACATGTTTGGCAAGATGAGAAAGTCAGTTTTATGAACTGTTCATGGGGTTTCTCATAATGTACATTTTGTGTTCGTCCTATTTTCTTGTCATGTAAAAGTCAATTTTTTTCCCCACAAAATTTTGGTTTTGTGCAATTCTTACATGAAATGTTAAATGGTGTAACCAAAAATACACTTTAAATATGTATTCTACATATAATATAAAACTAGTTGATAACTAATAGGGTTAAATTATCTGGTACCATGTAAGTTTTGGCATTTGTCCTATAAACAGGAAGAATAAGTATAGAATGTCGTTCCCTGTTCACACGGGCAGCTCATTATTGTTTAAAGATACAAGTGAGAAAAAAAAAAACGTGAACCTATCGTAACACACTTTTATTTTGAAAGCCACGGAGCCAAACTTCCGGCTTCCCTCCTCTCCTGCGTGAACTTGACGCGCCATTGTGCCCTCTCCGCCTCGCCCGTCCTGTCAACTCAGTTGCGGTTCTCTGCCCGCAAGTTTGGGCGTTTTCCCCCCTCCCTCCTGCCTACTTTTCATCCCACATAACGGAACACTTCAACGTTAAAAGAAACATAGGACGCTAACACCTCTGCCCGAGCTTCTTGTCACCGGTTCGCTGCCGCTTTATGTATTTGTTTATTCTCCAACGAGAACGCGAGGTCAACAAACCCGGGAGAAGCTGAGTTTCCACCGGACCGGTCAACTCCGGCGCCCGCGTCCATGCTGGTTCCCACACAGGTGAGTCTTCTCCTAAAAAAAGGTCTTTTTTGTTAGTTTTCCTGGCGCTTTTGTGTCTTTTTCATTCACCCACAACACTCATTAAGTTCACTCCCTTCCCTTTTGAGAGTTGCCTCTTTCTCTCCGCATCCTCCGGTGTCCCCCAACGCTGGGAAGGACAAATACCGGCCGGTAATGTGCGTGCGGGTGCGTGAACGGTCTCTGCGGGGCCGAGCGGGGCAGTTTCTGCTGATCTTATCACAGATAATGGAAGCCCGAAGTGGGTTCGTGTTGGAATTACGGGGCTTAATGGTGTTTAAAAGCCGGTCACCTGTAGTAATTAGTGTGATATCAAAGTTTCTCTGTCATTTAGAGGTGCCATATCATGCGCCATTTAAAATTGAAAAAAAAAAATCTGAATGTAATTTTACAGAGCTCTTCCCACGGTGTTGGGGCTCCAGAATGAACAGGTTTGTCTCATTAATATTCATGAGCCTCTTGTGATTGACTGATTTCCACTGGGGGGGACTGAGCACTTGTGGGTCTGATGGTTTGTGCAGGTGGCTGCAGCAGTGGGGGTGATGGAGGCAGGTGGGGGATATGGGAACCTCTCTGGTCGGTGGGGGCTACATCACCAAGTCATGCACTTTGCTTACTCAAATGAGCCGTGAGCAAAGTTTGCAAGTCCAGGCTGTGTGCATTTTTTTCAGCTCTTCTGCTGCACAAGACAGTTTTTATAAAACCTCTAGACCTTACGTGGATGAAAAAAATACGGATCTGTTTGGATTATATTGGACCCATAAAACCAGTTTGCTGACTTTACACCTGCAGGTAATACATATATGTTGAAAATGGTCTTCTTGCTTTATTGTTGAATCATTGTGGGTTTCAGTTGTAAATATGTCATAATTTTATATGAATTTTCTAGATTTTTTTTCATCTGTGCGTACAGTCTTATGATATTTGGTACAAAGTATAATAAGTTTAATATGTAGTTTGACATAGAAACACTAAGTAGATGTTCTGTAAGTAAAGAAAAAATACCTATTAATCCAAGTTGTTTCTCATGCAATATCCATTCTGTAGAAAAGAACCATGGAATACCTACAAATGACTGCAGTTTCGATTTTTACACTAAAAGTCTTGAAAAATGAAGCTGGTTTTGATTGTTTGTAACACAGCAGCAGGAGCCTGAAGCTGTGTGAAGACAGCTAACCGAGTGCTGGATGAAAACAATGGTGAGAAGGTCAAAGTAATTGACGCGCCTTTAAACCTGGATGATCCCGCTTACATGCACAGGATATGACAGCTCCACCTGTCTGCTCTTAAACAAATTATATCTGATGGCTGCAGCTGCCGGTGCAACTCAGCTGCTTCAAGTTAAACACTGTCAAGTTTCTGTGCAGGTCGAGGAAACCCTCATTGTTGACATGAAACACAGAGGAGAAATATGCAGAGTAGATATTTTTTTTAGTTTTGGAACTCTCCAGCACACCTGTGAAGTGTAATTGGAGGGAACTCACTTGGTGTCTCTGAAGACTGGGGTTGTTTTCAATTGTTCCGGCTCATTCAACATCATGCACGAAAAGAGAAGAGCTGGAAATGACTCCTCAAATGATTTCTACAGCAGAGCAGCTCTCTCCCTCTCCCTCTCTCTGTGGAGTGGGAGTCATCATTTTCTCAAGTTTCTGTAAAAAAAGACAGAACATAGTGGAGAATATGCACCAGAGTTTCCCTGATGAATTAAAAATGCTACAGTCTAAAATTAGATTCCCCCCAAATTTGGAAGAAAAGAGGAGAAGTCTGACTAAATTTCTGCAAACAAAAGACAAATGAACCTTAATCAGTTCCATTCTATAACCCAGTAATAGTAGGTAGAGCTGCAAAGATCAGTTGATTAGTTAATTTACTACTAATTTTTTTGATCATCAATTCATTATTGAATAATATTTCATATTTTTCAAGCACAAACAAGAAGAAGATGATTGCCAGATATGACCATGAACTATTTGGGACAAAATAATTCTTTGAACTATAGGACATTATACAGGACATGTATTGTTACATTCTCCTAGCTCCATTATCACATGTGTGAGAGTAAGAGTTGTGCTGTTGGAAGAGGAGAAATTAATTTGCCATACCACAGTTTTTCATTCATGCAACTAGTTGCTGGTTGCAGGTTGCATGAAAGAAAACTTCATGCAATGCAACTCAAGATTAATCCTATCTCTTGCAACACTATGTGTAGTGAAGGTAGACCCAATAACAGGCACACAAGACCAAGTACAGGGAATATACTGACAAAACAAAACTGGTACGAAGTGATAACAGGGATTAAAGAACGCAGAGAAAACTTGACGTAAATACTCTGAGAACTAAAAAATTTACAGACCACTGGTAGCTGAGTGAGGAAAGACACGCACAAAGCAAGTTACACAGTCAACAGAGGTGGGAAAACAAAGGAAGTAAATGCGTCGAGAAAAAAAAAAAACAAAACAGGAACTGGACACAACAGGAAACAGAGAACCTTGTGTGGTGCCATTGTGATTTCATATTGTTGCAGTGTTGTGAAACAGAATTTTCTCTCGGGGGCAATAAATCTAATTTACTCTAAATATAAAGCAAAACTCCAAACACAGAAGGAAACCAGACAAGACAGTGAGTGATCATTTGATGTCAGATATGTTAAAAATGGTCAGAGTTCCAACACTTGAGGGGAATGCAGCTTCCTGCGAGATCACAGCTTCATCCGCTTCTGATGCTTTGTTGTTTTTATTTTTTTTAATCTTGCCAACATCAGCCAGTGTCCGATCATCCATCACGTAAGCCTTTATGTAGCCTTGGTCGCTAAGGTTTCCATGTGTTCCCTGCGATCTCCACTCCAATATTTTAATTCAAACATGTATGTGTATGTATCACAGATATGTTTGAGAAGTTGAGGACGAGGAGTAGAAGTGAAATCCTGCCGCTCTAGTTCAATTCATGGTTTGTTGTTGTTGTAGCCGCTCAAGCTGCCAAAGTCGGCTGAGATGTCAGAAACTGACCAATCAGAACAGAGCAGGCTCATCAGGTGATACAGACACAGCAGCTAAACCGTGTTTCAGCTTTTCATCCACACGTAACCACAGTTGTGGGTTCCTGAAACTATTAAGTTATTTTGTCTTTGTGATTGGTTGAAATGTCCTTCCTGTTAGGAGTGCTACCACCACCTACTGCTTTGGCATGCTTGTGACATTGTTTGAGGGCAGATTTTGTGGTTTCGTGCAGACAGAGAATTTTTTATTACACCGATGTTCTCTGGAGAAACTTCTTTTTTTAACCAGGGCGCCATAAAAGTTTGGTTTCAAAAATACCTGTGTTTGTGTCGATAAGGCCTCAGAGAAAGGCAGAAATGAGAAGCTGCATAAAAAGCCAGTACAAGACAAATAAGATGTGTTCTGAACTGTAAATCATGCAAAGATATTCAGCCCCTGGATATAAATACGGAACCAGGAAATGAACAGAATATGTCTGCTTAAAGTGCAGCTCTGATATTTAGAGACTCATGAATACAGTCGGCAGCGAAATGTAATATAAGGTTGGTTTTAAATCATCGGGTTTTATGGATGAAACAGGCGGCTTGTCAGGCACCTGATCATCTAGATTCTGAGTAAAATATCCACAAGTGTTTGAGAGGCAGCTGAGGATTGAGCCTCAGGAGCGTTGGACAGATCTCATATCCACCTGTCACACCGAGAGGAGGAGGAGGAGGAGGAGGACTCATCTGTGGGTTCCTCCTCATCTCTTCTGTCAAACAGGAGGTGAACGAGCTGCTCTGTGATCACGCTGAATTATTTCTCTCCTCGTGGCTATAAATAGCCAACTGTCCTGAGCATCTCACAGCGACTCAGTGCCGCCCGCCGCCACCATGGCCACCACCATGGCCTACAACACACACCTCCTTATACTTGTGAGGGTCCTCAGTGATATAATCCCCCCCTTCCGAACCCTCAAGTCCAGCCTTCATCTGCTCCGGTAATAAGGTGAACCTTTAAAACAAGATTCGGAAACAAACCCAAATATTGCCCGTCACTCATCATGTTTGTCTTATGCGTTTATTCAGTGGATGGGTTCGTGAATCTGGTTCACTTTTTATTTTACACAGAGAAAGATCCAAGCGGCCAAAAAGGAAGCATCACCAACCACAGGTAACAATGTTCGCTCCACTGATTTGAAAGTTCCGTTTAGTCAATTTGAATGTTATGGTTTTGCATGGATACACGAAAAGACAATAGCTTTAAACCCTTTTAAATTCCTTTTAACTGACAGGCTAATACACATTTAATTAAATCTATACGGATATAAAAAGGGGAGCCCTTGTGCACTACTGTTTATGTGCAAGACTAAGTCCCAACAGAGTGCAGCTCCTCTTAATCCTGAACAAGACAACAAAGTGGAGTAGTGTAAATTAACATATAATTATAAGGTTGCAACTAATGATTATTGTAATTAGTGATTAATGTGTAACTGTTTGTTTTGCCTGTAAAATGTCAGCAGCCAAAATAACAGCCTCAAATATTTTGTTTTGTCCAAATCAACAGTCCAAAGACGTTCACTTTACTGTCGCTAACTTATCAATTAGCCTAATTGTCAGCTAATGGTTTATTTTTCTCAGGCCTTGATAATATCTTTACTGAGCCTGTTTTGTCTTGTCTGATAGCACAAAACTAAAATATATTCAGTTCATGGTCAAGCTCGTCAAAAAAGTTTATTTTGTTCAACTAGTCGTCTAATCTATCAATCATTGCAGCATGTCAACTGTATATAGTCAAGCTGGTCTATTAGCATAGTTCTTAGATAAATGCAGCATGTGACAGTATAATAATATAAAGTATAAAAGTAGTTTGTGTGCTGAAGTAAGTTGCTCAACTGAGCTGTAGTAAAGGTTTACAGTTCGTGTATATTTCCTGTTTAAAAGAATGTGAAGCGTATCATTGAATATTATCCTCATGAGCGGAGACGCCGGCTCATTGCAGCTGTACTCTGTGTGAACTGCTCTTCGCCGAATCAGTATTAGGATTCAATTACCATAAGCACCTTTAATCTGAACATACAGAGGAAACACTATCCCCCCACCTACGCTAATGAGAAAAACCACACTCACCCGCCGTGTCAAATAATCTACAAAGGGCAGTTATTTCTGGGGCGGGACGCATTAATAATACATTAAAAAGACACCTTTGGTTCCAGAAACAGGAAGTGCGCCGCAGCTTCAGAGACCTTCTCCCCTCTGAAGGTCACTGCTGTTTGTCATCTCTCTCTCGCTCTCTCTGAGTCTCGTCAGCCCGATGTGAGCCAGCCTGATACAGATGGATGTTTGTAATGACTTCTTCCATCTCTAAAGAAACCAGACTCCGGGGACCTACCACGCGTCTTTTACTATTACGCTAATGGGAGCATAGATGCTTTAAAATTTTGCGGACGTGCCGGTCGCTCCACCTCTCTCCTCTCCACCGGTACTCAGAAACTTGGTGTTAAATATTGTTATTTGAGTCAGATCTGGAATGACCTTTGAAAGCTCAGCTGGAGAGAGTCTGCGAGCCTGAATGGGGCCTTTGTCGTCTCATCTAGCGGGTCGGTCAGCCCTGCACTCATGGAGAGGTTGTCCAGGCCTAATCAGTCCGCCTCTATTCCAGTCATGGAGAACTTGCATTGATTAATGCCTTCAAATATTTGGTGATTAAGAGGTCATCCGTTGCTAGTGTGCAAATAGGATTAGTGACATTAATGACTCGGCTCATTAGTCGCTTGTGTGGCTGAGGTTTATTGTTAAAGGATAAGGCTGGTGATTTTCTGTTTTTTTTTCTATTGTCAAAGCATTTCATGTGAAGATGAATTGAATGAATTAATCTACTTACAAGTACTGTGTGTGTGTGTGTGTGTGTGTGTGTGTGTGTGTATCAAAAGCCTGTTTTATCTTAATCCTCTGTGCAACCTCTGTTGTGCAAAAACATTCAAAAACATTATGATTGAGTCACGAGACATGTTCCTTCATCCCTGAAAGGTGTGGTTGACTTAGTTGGTTCAGCGATGGCTCCAAAGGATACCAGTATCATGATTTAAAATGTGATCAAGTAATGCAGGTTAATGTTCATGATGTTAAGGTTAACAATTTATTTCAACAATGATTCCATTCAAGATTTGTGGGTACCAGTTTGAGTCAAAGATGACATTGGTGTGGATAGATTGATCGGATCTAGAGATTTGAAATCAATTCAGCAACTTTTCAGCCAAAAACTCAACATGTGGCTAATACCTAGATACTCAACGGTGTAAATTAAGCTTCAGAAATTCCTTCTAAAGAAGTCGGGTAAAAATGAATCATGGATATAAAACAAAGAAGTAAACAACAATCAATAGCATATAGAAATTAAATTTGAATAAAGTGCAAACAGCATTGGTCTTATGATATACCGGTATACACTAGATGACCATGAAGACATCACAAATTGCTTGAAAAAAATCGGTGGTATGTGTCACAAGTTAATATATTATCAAAGATACTGGCAACTATCCAGTGTAAAACCAATTCAACCGTGGTTCTGCCATGCTACTGTAAAGTTTATTGTCTGCCTGTGGCAATGACGTCACACAGGCAGAATAATTCAAGTCGCCCCTAAGGTCGATGTAGTAGATGAAACGCTACACCTTTACTGTTCATTGATAGCAACACTCAATACCCAATGAAGACGTGACATAAAAAGACGACATCATGAAACACAAGTCAGGGCTTCACGAAAATATTTGTGCTGTGCTGTGTGCAAATATAAACAAATACTGATACTAATTTGTTTTTTTTTCTTCTATTATCTGAGGAAATCCACTGTGGAGAAATGATCTAGAAGCTCCATTGACTGAGATCCAAGAGCGGGTGGGTGTTGAAGAGAAAGCCTGAACAAATATTCCGATGGTGTTCAGTTCAATGATGTAGTGTTTTGTGATGATCAGTTGGAACATTCATGTGACATGAGATACCCTGGCCTATATGACCCAATACAGTAATTATTATAGGGTAAATTTAATTTCAAATCCGGCACGTTATATTTGAGCATTAACGACTCTTTGTGCTTGGGTAGACTGTGAAATTGCTTCCTAACACATTTTTTTTTAGACAGATTTAGATATGTTGGCAGTGATATCATCCTAATCATCATAATTATAGAGAATGTGGTCCTTTACGGTTGGAAATGGAAAAATGTGGCTTTCATTTTGTTCGCAATTTAGCAATAAAGATTCAAAGTATAAATTCGCACTGTAATGGTTATTGAAGACACAACTCCCAAAAGGGGAAGCAGTATTTGCTGAAATCATTTGGCACTAATTCTTTGGAGTTCAGGAGAAGGCCAAGGACAATTTTTCTGAAGCTCTTGATAATTATGAATGCCAGGAAACACAGAATCAAGGGCGGGAAAATAGCGAGAGCTCCAGGACAAAATGTCCCTCACTGCCCCTGAAACTGGAACAAAATTACTGTGGAGAATTCATTATCTGTGTAGCTTTGCACCATTATTACATATAGTGTGTTTTCTCAGCTGTATGTCGTTTTTGTTAGATTTTGTAATTGCCAACTTTGCAAAACAGATTTTGTGTTTATCCGGGCATCTTTTCCTGTATTATAAACTGCTCCTGATAGGAGTTCTCCAGTTCTGAATACAGTCCATCCTTTTCTGAGCCTGGTTATCTACTGTAAAGTCTTCTCAATCCTGGACAACTGAGAGAGAGAATGAGAGAAACACTTTCTCAAATGGTCCCACTTCACTTAGAGAAATTAATACCAATTAATAGCAATAAATACACTCTGAAATCATATTTTCATGCAATGAAATTCCTCCTCCGGATTAATTGTAAACTATGTGTAATCACTGTAAAAGTCATATTTATTTAAAAGGCTAAATGTTGCAAACAAGCCATTAATTTTCTGTTGAACTTGAAGTCTGTTTGTAGTCCCAGGAGAGGGACTCAGACACCAAATAAAAAAATAAAATAAAGATATGTTCTGAATTTTAAATTGTTTGAGTGATGTGTTTCTTTGATAAGATTAATTGTAAACTATATATAATCCCGCTTTAAATTACGAATAGAAGCGTGTTTTCTTGTCTCGGGAGTGGTGAGAATGCACATCCTCCCATGTTACATCATGTTTGCAAATGACAAAAATAATATTTTAAAAGAATTATTAATTAAGAGAAAAAGATTCCGAACTTATCTGAGAACAAATCCCCCTTCAGTGAATGTCAGAATCTTTGTGAAAACTGTGCAGGCAAGTTTCAAAATTGAATTTCTTGTTGGTGAATAAAAACCAATGTTCCCAAACTCCTTTGGCAGGAAGAACGGCCCACGACTCGAGCATAATAGCTCTGGGTGTGCAGATAGTCTCTGGTGTGGTGTATCGCCTGCAACACTTATTAATATGAAGACATAGTCTGCTCCCGCTCGTGTAACTTGACTCAGAACTCCTATCAGAAGGTGCCAGGAGAAAGCCATCCAACCCAACGACTGAGCTAGAAATGTCTCAGTGCAGCCAAATTTCGCTAAAAAGAATGACATAGCCTAACTCGCGGGTTTAATTAAGACAATAACTCAAGCAACTTCCATCTCTGGATTTTAGTAACAGTGCAGTTTACACATCAGTTGGTGCGAAGTAAAAGTAATTTACATCCGTGGTTAAATTAGCCTTTGCTTATTGCTAATTTCTCCCTTTATTGTCATAAAATAATAATGAATATGAGATGGAATCGCATGTCCGCTTCTCAGAGGAAGATAGTTTCTAGGTCAGCACAGGAAACGCATTAAAGAGTCATAGAGTCGACACCTCAGCGCAGTTTAAATACATCCAGTGTGTGTGTTAGTGTGTGTGTGTGTTTATTGCAAGGAAGAGGAAAAAAGAGAAACCATGCAACAAAGAGCTAAAACAAATAATTAATTATAAAAGGAATTGGGTATGTTTTAGACATTTTCCCAGTAACTATTTGGTTCTATCTTCTCCGTTGAGCCGGATTCTTTTCTTTGTTTTGTGCGTCATTAAGATAAATATCTTTGGGTTTTAGAAAGTAAATTTTCTCACATTTTATAGACCAGCAAAACTATTGACTAATTGACAAATGAATTGAGAATGAAAAGAATCAATAAGTCAGTAATTGCTGCAGATGTTTTGTTTTTGGACATAAATGGATCTTTGTGGCAGAGGACGAAGATAAATCAGGCTTTGATTCACACTACTTGTAAGAAAATCAATTTATTGTTGGTTTAGGGTTATTGCTCTTAGATTCATTAACAGCCTGGTCAACACAAGTTTATTTATAGAGTGCATTTAAAAAAAAGATGGTTAAATAATTACAAAAGAAAAAAAACATTGTCCTCAGATTAGAATGAAGGGATTCATATTTTTATAATCAAGGTGATATTAGTTAGGATTTAAGAGCAGTGAATGATGGGAAAGTTCTGACCATGAGGAGCAAATATCTAAGTATTGAGATCAGGAAATATAAATATCCAAAGTGGTTTATTCTAGAGAATTCTTCTACTTTGGATCAAAATAATCTGGAAAGGTTTTGGCCTTTTCTTTTTTAAATTTGTCTCACCACAATAATTTAAATGTAGCCAAAATCTCCAGCTGCTAAATTGATCTTCCAATTCATTTTTCTAATTTTGCTACTTATTTATTATTATTTTAATTGTCTTTATGGAAGCAACAATTCAGAGCCGCAGTTTTCTAATCTTCAATGAAGCACCTCAGCAGAATAATTCGTTATAAGTCCTGCTAGATGATTGCAAAGGACAGACGTATACAAGAATAAAAAATATAATATAATCAGAAATATAATCTGTAAATCCGATGAGTTGATAAGCCACCTCCTCCACCACAATAAAGGGCCTGTAGCCCCTTGGACGTGAGCTAAGTAGATTAATCCCTTTTCATTCCCTGATGAAAACATAATCTTATGGGATAACATATAGTGAAAACCCGCTGTGTATTTGTTTATTAATACAACGTCCTGTTGTGAGACTCCAAGGTGAACAAAGGTTGGGTCAGGGCAGTGGGGGGTGCTGAATTAGGTTGATCAGGTTATTATTTTTTTACTAACACTTGAAGAGGTTTTTCTTGCTGCAATCATTCCTCCTGTTAATGCTGTCTATACGAGTTCCCTTCCTAATGTGCTTCTAACTTAACTAATGGGGGGGATTTGGGTTAAATAAAGATAATTAGATGCTTCAGCAGGCCGCCAGACAAATCAAGTAAGTATCTAATTAAGTTACAGCCTTTTTCTTCGCAAATGTCCAGTGTTTTCTTGTAGAGTGTCTGTGCTGAGCTGTCATGGAGGGAACAAAGGGACCTCTGAAGACGCTAACTTGATCCCTGCCTGCCGAAGCATCCTATTCACCCCCGATAAAATTACAGTATCGATACATTTCCACACACAGTATAAACAGGAGGAATAATTTCAGCAATCCTGCTTCCTGACCCCCCTTACCTAATTTTAGGTTAGAATATCGTGTGGTTATGGAGCAAGTTTCTTTAACTCTGAAGCCTCTCAGCGTGTCTGAGCTGACTCTGGTGTTAGCCGGCTGATCCATTAAAGCAGAAGTCAGCAGACAACAGCGGGGCATATTGTGATGAATGACTCCCTCACTGTGAAAGCTTTGGCTGTGTAATTTCCCCTGACCCTTTTAGAACACTATACAGTATCACAGGCTCCTTTTCTTTTCACCTTGCAGCCAGCCGTCTGCTCGGGGAGTGTGGAGAGATAAGCTGCAATCCTTTTTGACAGTTCTGGGTCTCCCAAATTCACCCCTGAAATGTTTGTCTTTTGTTCAACTCCCTCCCAACTTTGTGAATATTCACGGCGCGTTGCAGCTCCCAGCTGCTCGGCGTGTTATGAAAGTGGGAGCGCTGCAGTCACAATATTGATACAGCACAACACGTCTGAAGCGGTTCAATATTACCAATCGTTTCCTATTTCAGAGCGCTGATGAGCCACCTCGGGGAGGTAGTGTTTGTGGATAGAGCGTGAGATGGATGGCGTGCTGGCCTCGTCTTGTGTTTGTCTGCAGGTCGTCAGACGCACAAACGGAGCGGGCTGCAAACAGATATTGATCTCCGAGTGACTTCTCCATCTGTCATGTTAATCCTGGCACCGCGGGACGCTCCGCTGGTAAACCTGATCAAAGCGGCCTATTTCTAGGCCCAGCCCAAGGCGCTGAAAGCTCAAAGGTCAACAGGCGATATGTTTGATTTGGACAGGATACGCACGCTGAAACCTGAGCCTTGGATAGGATTTCGGACATCCAGCGCTTAGATTGTTTTTCCATTACTGCGTTCAATTGACTGAACCATGGAGCTCAAACATTTAGCTGAGTTTATTTACTGTAAATAGCAAGTCGAAAAAACAACAAAGCACAGAACATAAATAACCTGAAGTGAGAAATCTTGGGTGGAACTATAGGTCCTAACAAAAGGTAAAGACAAAAAAATGGGTTAATTTGAGAATGTATCTCAAACCTTTCTTTTTGATTGTTTCAATCATTTTCAGGTCCTGAAATATACGTTTTTACACTTTTCATTATGGTCATAGGATAGTATATTAGAGTCTAAAACAGCTTATTCAGGTTTCTTGTTTTGAGTAAAAGAGTAAAAATGTTTGAAGCAATAAACTATTGCTATTACTAAAGGTTTTAAATCATTATTTGAAGACCTCGTTGTCAAATAAATATGTGGACCATTTTTCACATTTTATAGTTTAAACAATAAACCTAAAATAGACATTTTTATATCCATTTTGTATCCATAAAGACTTGAAGCATTTTTGTCTATTTAGTTTGTCTACTTCTTACACCATTTCTCATCTTTACTCTGCCACACACAAACACACTCACAAACAGAAGTTGATGTGAATCAGATTTACAGAGATAGAGACATGTCTGGAAAGAGCTTTAATTAGGTTGTTCAAGTTGTCTCGTCAATAGTCAGATCAATAGTTGGTCTTGGTTTGACTATTAATCAAAGATATCAAAGAAAGAAAAGTTGCAGATGTGCAGACACATATTAAAAATGTGGGATGTAATCAGCTATGTTTGCATAGAGTGGCTAGCAGAGTTGTGTAGTTCCTGCATGTTACCTCAGACAGAAACTGCACCTTGAGTTTGTGCTGTTCTGTCCCCTCGAGTGCTGAGTCATCAAACTCCACCACGGACTCACAGGTGGATCAGAAAAATGACTTTGGGTTGTTTTCAGAGCAGATTTGTTATAGGCATACTTTGTAGAGTGTTATTTTTTCCCCATCCTGGCCTGTATATTACCCTCCTTAGTGCACCTCGGATGTATGCGGCCTACATGATTAGATAATGTCAAATAAGGTTATTTAAATGCGATGCAGTAATAAACTCAGTTTCATGGAGATGTCATGGAACTGATTATCGTGACAGCCCTTTTCAAGAGAAAACTGCATTCATATAGGCTTTTATAGTAAAACAGCATTAAATATTACAAAGTAGAAGAAAGCTTTGCAGCAGAGAACAAATTATTTTTTGCCTGATGAGTGCTTCTTGTTTTCCGATTAAAAATGAAAGAAAATCAGAAAGACCCAAAGAGAGAGGTTTATGTCTTCACAAGTGAATGTGAACTGTGTGTAGCGCAGAAGCCTCATTATAGAGTCTCAAAGTTACCCCCTGAAAATGAGATACGGGCTTCTTTCATTTCATCTTAAAGCCACAGTGAACCAGAGCTACGGCGCTGTGGAGCAGGAATTACACAGCTGAAGCAGGTTTTTGGGAGAAATAAAGACACAATCAAGATTAAACCAGTTTTTTTTTATTGAAATGTATGCAATATTGAAAAAAGCAAACACCGGGTGGTGCTTTTTTTTCACAATTAGTACATGTAGGAAAAAATAGGGCTGAAATGAAAGGAGCCGTATCTCATTTCAGCAAGGTAATGATGACTCTCCAGAGTGTGTAGCCTGGAGAGTCTCATATGAGGCCACAGTAAGGTCTTTAAGTGTGTGTGTGTGTGTGTGTGTGTGTGTGTGTGTGTGCGACCAGCAGCAGGTGGCTGGGCAGAAGAGGGAAAGAGCCCTCTGTGGCTGCTAGAAGACGCAGAGCTTACAGAATTTTCCCATGAGTTTCATTTAGAACGATATGGCGATGTGGAAACGCCACTTCCAAAGTGACAAGAGTGCTAAATTATACAGACAGTGCCTGACTTACGTACAGGTCCAGAGAGGCTGTTCGTAAGCTGAATTGTTCATGGGCCGGTATATATTAAATTTTAATCTATAATTGCCATTTGAGGTCATTTAAATGGGTGAGATGAAGGAAATTGACAATAAACAGAGCAAAACATAATACGCTATCACAAATGTTCATAAGTCAGATAAATGAGCAGCTGCTAATTTCAAGCCATGTTCACAAATGATTTAATTGAATTGAAACACAATGGTTTTTTATTAGCGAACAGAAAAACACAAGAGCAGACCTCCATCAAGCTGTACAGGTGCAAAAGAGCCCCAAACCAGCGGCTGCTACCACAGTGCTACCAAACAACAGGAAATTCAGAGCAATCCAGAAACCAGCATTTCTTCCAGGTCATTACTGCAATTTAATATTTGTTTATAGTACCATTCTCAACATTTCCTGAAAGTTTGTCAAAAATCTGATAGGAACTTTTGGAGTTATCTTGCTAACAAAGCAACGAAAACAGCTAAAGATTGAGCTAATTTTATCTACATGGGGGGCAGGTCCCAGTGTAACCAGAAAGTTTATGGTTATACTTGACAGTAATATGATTTGTGATATAATCATTGGATGAAGTTCCTCGTTTGACCTTTCACTCGCATGCATTTCTAGTATTTTTTTCTGTGGTGTCTTAAATGTTGATGCGAATTGGTCGTGTTGCTGCAAGACATGGCGACTTTGCACGGCATGTCTTTCTGTCTGACGCTGCTGTATGTGAATACAAAGTATCGCCATAAAATGGACATTGCGTTCAGGTTTGCTCATAGCTGGCTTCTGCATTGTCTCTCTGCCGTGTGAAACGCTGGGTAGTCACATGATCAAATACACACGCAGAAGAGCTGATGGTCAGAACTTGTAAGACTCCACACAATCAGAAGATAGGTTGTCACGTTGGTGTTCTACTTCAATTAAATCACAAACTGCTGTTACATAATTACACAGGCTGGCATCATGATTGCCATAGAATGGTGGAGGCTGAATCTCTGGACCAATCAGAGGTGTTGGTGGAGCTGATGCCCAGAGCAGCTAAAGGGAAGTTATGGTAGAAAGCAGCAGAGAGTAGACATCTAGGGAACAAACAAGAACATGCACAAAAGCAGTAAGCTATTTCTAAATATGCTCACATTAGCATTCTCAAGTGGAAGCGTGAGCATGCTGATGAGCCTGTGGTTCGTCTTATAATTTCCTCAAATATCCCTCAGATATTTGTTAATGCTCCACTCTTTACCAAAGTGTTAAACTGACTTGAAAGTGTGATGCCTGCTATTTTAAAAGAGCCTGTGTGGCTTTCCAGAGGTGTTAAAATAACAACTAAAGGAACAGGAGCATGAGAACCAGCATCAGAACCATCGGCTCTGCTCCTCTCCCATCACACATCACACTGTTAGTTTGTACTGAATTAATCAATGAGTCGGTGCATCACTCAGCTGAATGAACATTGATCAGAGGTGTGAGAATGAACTCTCCGCTGTCTGCCAGGACCACAGGGAGAAAAATCAGTGCCAGAAAGAAAAGAGAGCCTGGATTTCAGTCAACAGGATGAGGCCGAATAACAGGTGCTGACCATATTGACTGGCTCCAGTGTGGTCAGCTGACGTGACTGCTGAGCCTGTGTGTGTGTTGTCGGAGAGATTGTTTCTGTATTTAGCCACTAACATTGTTCCAACACCTCAGTGTTGTCACAGAGGACAACCTGGCTTCAACAAAATTTAAAGCTAAAGCCGCAACTGATGATCAAAGAGTTCATTCATATCCCATTTTAATGTGTTTAAAATGTCCTAAAAATGACTAAACCTGATTGTGTATGTTAGTTGTAACAAATGTTTTCCACAATTTTGAAGGATGGACCCAAAATATAAATATCACCTTCGCCTCAATAAATCAATAAATCTCATAAATTGACAAATTCAGTTTAAAGCCACACGTGTTGGACGTCTGGCTCTCAAGTTATCAGAGCAGACGTTAGCATTAGCGCACGTAGCAGTGCCAAACTGCCTCGGAGAAACGCTTACATTTTTACAGTGAAACCGCTTCATTCTGCGGTTTCACCTTTAATCGCCTGTTTGCTTCGGAGCTTCGGAGGAGACGACGTCGGCAGATAATCCGGCTCCCAGTCAAAACACCCGGAACGTCTGGATCTTGTGCTATTAGAGACGCTAGTAGATCCTGTGCTAATCTTAGCAGCGGCTCAGGATGCTCAGCACATAGAAACACAGATTCATACCATGAAATTCAGGCATTTTACTGGTTGTAATCACTGGCTCCATTTGTTTCAGAGACTGAGACAGGAGATAACTTGGCTACTGGTAAAACCTGAAAATCTAGATCTTAAATTATTAGAGAAGCAACCTGAGCTAATGATAGTGGTATTTCCCATGATTCAATGCTATACCATGATGTCATTGACTCGAGGTTCATGAGATGTAAAACGTGAATCGTAAACTTTAAGGCTGCATCGATTAATCAGTTCACAGCAAATGAATTGGCTTTGATTTTTATATTTACGTTAAAATGACTTCACATGCAAATTTTAGTAAAATAAACAACTTTGGGTATTGGACTATTTATTCGACAAATTAGAAACAAAACCTCACTGCTGTGTGTCAAGTGGAAAACACTTTAAACTCAATGATAACCACGTTCTCCCAAAAATATGAAGTGAAGGACTAATATCTGTTAGTAGGTTTTACTTTCTTTACTTTTTCATGCCTTCTTCTTATTTTTCTTATTTTTCTACCCAGTATAGAGCGGTCCGATAGAATCACTGTTTCTGTGCTTGGTCAGTGATTGATGGAGCCGTTATTAAAGTAATTAATCAATCTGTGGCCGTCTTGACACTTTGTCTGGCAACAAATCATCTTAGAGCAGTGAGGTCCAACACCGAGGGCTTAATACAGTGAATCATTAACAAACAAAGGTTCCTAGTTTCTGGTAGAATTTCAGTACAAATTTTCTTTCTCATTGAAACAATGACTTTTGTCATCCTAAAATATAATAACCACTTTGATTCAGGTGCTATTTAGGTGTTTGTGTTTTATTAAATGAGACTTGTGCATTTTCTCTTTCACTTTCTACTGAGACACTAGCTATGGTAAGGTCAAAGCGCTGCTGTGTGTGTGTGTGTCTGTGTGTGATGCCTATTTCCATAGCTATAGTCACACCTGCTGTGAGAAGCTGTTTGACTGCACTCCTGGGAACAGATGTTCCTTTCTGCACAGCCTCGTGGGAGCAGGAAGCCTGTAGTCAGCAGAGTAAACACACATGAATACAGCAGCATGTTAAATACTGTCCTCGTCCTCCTCTGCAGAGCAGGTTGTCGCCAATATCATCTTCCTCTACACAGCGTGGACCTCCGTCGGGCCCCTTTGGCTCGATGTATTCCTGCCCATCATAAATCACGCCGCTGTCACCCTGCGGTTTGACTGGCCCGTCTCTGCTCTTCCGTTATCCATTAGTCTCATAGAGCGTGATCTTCCCGGTCACAGCAGAGCGGGACGTCAGCGATCTGTTGCCAGACACGATGAGTGGAAACCCTGAATGATCCCTGTGGAGAAACGGGGTCGTAGCAGCGCGCTGTATATACGAGCACACAGGATCCACTGTTTATAGGAGAATGTGTGGGAGGTTCTGCTGGTTCAGAAAGTGCCTCTCCCCATTTCTCCATTTCTATTTATTTGGTTTTGTTTAAACAGTCTGGGGATACTCCCAGATAATGTAACAATCCTGCAGGGACTTACATTATGACATTCTGCATCAAGGGTTTCACCGTTACTTCTAAGAAATCATGTTTCACAGCGGTATTTTTTTAAACCAAACTCATTGCAAAAAGTTATGTATTCTGATTCAAGCAGGGATGCAACGAAATGGAAATTTGCAGCCATAGCCGAAGCAAATGTGGTTAAGTTTTTCACATTATTTTTAATATTACATAAATAGCCTAGAATCATTTTTTTAGCCATATTAAAGAAACATTGCCAGTAAACACACATCCAGGAAATATCGTCTGCTCAGTATTGTTAACGGGGCTCAATGTCCTCCGCAACACTAAAAGGTCGCTCATCCACAGCCATGAGCTCTATTACCTTCTTTGTGATTCTGTCCATGTCCTGTTTTCCTTTTAGCAGCTGCATCCGTCTCTCTCTCTCTCAAACTCAGCTGGTGTTCAGGGCATTTGACTTTTAAATGTCAAATTAAAGCGGTAGGGCCAAAGTTCTTTGCAGAGGAACCCTCACTAGATAGTTTGGTTGAACACTTGTTACAAACTTCTATTCTATTCTTGCCCACCGACACTATGAAATATCTCCACACTGCCGGCCTATTGCTATCTGGCTCAAGCCAATATATTACTTTACTTTATACTACTTTACTTTATATTATTTACTTACTAATTTAAAAGTGAGCAAGCATTGTCGTTGTCCCTGTGTCCTCAGGCTGTGCAGTCCGGGCTGATCTGGGATGAACCAGGCGGACTTTAGGCAGCTGGAGGCAGCTTGTGTCCAGAGGAGGCTACTGGCGGCGGTCATGAAGCTGCCCTGCTCTCTCTACTGCTCGCTGTGGTTCCTCCTGCTGCTGGGAGCCGGCTCGCTGCTGCTGCTCGTCCGCTTGCAGGACCTCACCGAGATGGTCCAGCACCAGACTCCAGGTCAGTGCCGCAGTACAAGAATCCTGCGTGTGCAGTGTTTGACACGTGAAGGATGTTTTCAACTTCTGCCGAGTAGAAAAGCTTCTCTGTGTTAACTTTATAATCTGATTTAATGAGCAGGATTTTGTGACATCACAAGCTTTTAGGTGAGTGATGCCTAAATCACCTCTTGTCGTCACGCTTTTGTCTCTCCGCATTCAATGATCAGAGCTGAATGTCAGGAAAGGCAAAACGAAGAGTTTGCATGCCGGTGTGAACAAAACAGTGATGTACAGCCCTACTTATACTAAATAAATCATGTAACCATGAATGAACAAGTGACATGTATTTATCAGGGTCATTGGCAGAGAGAGAGGGCTTTAAGGTTTTATAATCATGACGGGAAACATGACTGATGAGGGTCAGTTTGTCTGCTCTTTGTGACCACCTGTTATTTAAAAGCTGGGAGATCAGAATGAATGTGAATATTGATCGGCTGACGTGATGAGCTGTCTGTCTTCATGGCGTTTTGTCTGCTTTAATGATATAAATAGGACCTGTTCTGTGTTGAAAGATGGCCTGCCTGCGTGTATCACACACTTCTCTGTAACCCTGCTGGAGTGGCTCATGAGTAATTCAGTTCTTCACAGTCTTTGTCAGTGTTCGTAGAAGAGATTCTTCCTGCTATGAGAAACAAAAAAACACTGAAAGTGTTTTAAGCAGTGGACTGAAACAGTCACACTGTGGCAGGAGCATCACTGTTTCTGACCTTGTTTTATCTGGAACCAATGCTATGATTCAGACTCACAGATGCACAGCAGCTTCAGCAGCAGTCGAGCCGAAGCAGGATTTTACAGAATAATTTAAAACTGTCCTCAGACTCATTCAGATTGAAGTGGTTTCATTTCATGCTGCAAAAACTGAAATCCGAACACGTGGAAAAATCTTGTTTTTGTTCAATTAATCCAATATTGAGTGGAATTATCTTATTCTACTGGCAGATAATTTATCTTATTTTTTTTTTTTCTTGATTGAAGTCAATTCAATCAATTTTCCTAAAACAAGACCAGATTGACCCAAATCAAGAAAAAAACATGAAACAAGCTAAACTTTTTGCCAGTAGAACATGACTCAATATTGGACTAATCATTGGTAATAATTATACCAAAGGCAAGATAAATTCACCTGTTTTTTAATTTTTCAGTGCAGTTTTACCTTTGTTACTCAATGCGGCTGAATGGCCTGCTGTAATGTTGACCTGAGACTGATCGTACTGAGAATAACTTTGTTTATTAAAAAATAAATAAATAAATAAATTATCTTAATCAATAGTGTGGAAGGTGTAATTATTGGAGTCATTTTTTATAATAAGTGCCTGTGTCTGTTCTTATTGGTAAGGCTACTCGTGACTTTTCATTTAGTGAATATAGACTGTTAGACCATTCCTCTTATTTTTCTTTGTCTAGATTTTTTTTCTATGTTAGATTTTGACATCATGTGGCTCCAGAGCACACCACTTCTGTCCATCAGTGTGTCCCACAGGTTGGGCGTTTATTTTGGGGTCCGGGGGGGGGGATTTAAGCTCAGATATCTGACACCTGACAGCGAGCTGTGAGTCAGCACAGCGTTCATTAGTTCACTGCTGGTTAGAGAGGAGAGCCACCACAGAGAATAACACGGGACCTGCACAACCTCTGTCTTTAATTAGTAGCCAACGGCTAGCACTGCTGCCTGGGTGCCTGGCTACAGGTACGGCTCTATAGGTGTTACTGCTGTAGCCCTGGCAACAGGCAGTGAACATAGCAACATATCCCACTAATATTACAATCCACCTCACCTGCACGCATACAGACGTGGAATACGTAGCATTCTGTCCGGTAAAGTTATGCTTTTTGTGATGACTCTTGCAATAATCTTTTTTGCAACTCCATTGAGTCATTGTTCATTTTTTTAAATTAATTATTACTGGAATCAGTATCTAATCAAGACAGTGATGAATCCTCCCAGAATTTGGATACAAGCATTTTGTCAGTGTTGGATCCTAAAGACACATTTCACATTGTCTTTGACGCTCATCTCTAACTTTTACAAAGTGCAGACCAGGCAGCATTAGACTGCAGATGCTTTGTTCTCTGTTTTGATGTGCGCCGTCTGATGTCTATTATTTTATTATTCTATTTAGTTATTTTGAGCAGCTCTGGGTTTCTCTGGGACAAACAGAGTTAAAAATAAAGAGAATTGGCTCCAGACTTTGATCCAGAAATGTCTAACTGTGAGAGCGTATGCTGGGCTGCAGCTGTCCAGATGACGAGTGATGAGAAGGTCCAGGGAGAGATCAATACGTTATTCAGTCGGTGGACTCTCACTGCCTCTGACTTCATTAGGTGTCTGTTGAATGTACACAGTCACTGTAGAGCAGGAAGACAGCTGCAGGAAACCTTTCCAGCACATCAGATATTTAAATGAGCCGTGTTTCATGTCAGAGTGATCTGCTGCAGCTCTGATGTTATTTATTGAATATCAATGTGGAACAGCACATATCAACATTCTACAAAAGCTCAGCCATGGACACGTATACATATACTTAAATCTGCACACAACACAAGTTTGTAATATAAAAAAACACATCAGCGAACTCTGGGTCCTAGAAATTACTTTTATATTTATACACTGCATAAGCAAATATGAACAATTTGAAGTTGTTGGGTGCTTCATCGCATACAGATCAGTCTCATCAGAGCTTTCTATAAAAAGGATTTGATAGGAAGATACTGCAGTTCCTGCAGTTTACTGATTTCAGCAATGCTAAATATTATTGATCAAATCATTATTCAGTGTCTTGATTTGGTGTGTCTGGTTTACAGTCCTGAAGGGAAACTGCGGAATTCAGCCACATTATTCCTGTCCTTGTTTAGTGCATTTAATCTTTGGAATTTTGTTCTTTAAAGCATTCTCTTTGACTCGCAATATCTTCATACTAACTATTGCAGTGCCCAGTGCAGGTATGTATCCTACAGTATAAAAAAGTGGAAGCTTAAGTGGATTTTTCATGTTACATAGTCTTAATAGACAAATTGTACATTAGGTAACACAAGAACAGAGAGATAAGGAGAGACAGTCAAATACAGGTATTGTAAGAAAAAAGCTACAATTTACGTTGAAAGTCTGGATGTCAATCTAGATATAGGTTTTGTAATTGTGTTGATAGTCAAGGTAAAATAGGACTTATAATAAATCTCTTTGTACTTTTATCAAGTAGAGTGTAACAACCTGTACATGTTACTGTTATATGTGTTTATTATTTAATGAGTTTAGACCCAGATACTGTTCTGTTAGGTGATACTGCTGGGATTTTCCTGAGGGTCTGTGAATGCATCTTGGAGTATGACCTGAGGTTAGTGCGATGAATAAAGTAGCAGCTATACCAGCTAACATCTTAGTGTGCGGTTTTTCGAGAGATGTTACAATACCTTTGTTATGTTGGCTGCATGATCAGTGCAGGAAGAAATGGGCAACACATCAACAAGAGCCATAATTGCAACAAAACTGCTGGGAAGCGACATGAGGAGGAGCCGTGATATGGTGCTTTACACTGTAACAGAAGTGCTGCTGCAGGATAGTGCGCTCATACATGAGTCTATGGAATTTCTCAAGCTATATCTGAAAGTTGAGGTTGATTTGCAAAAAGTCAGGGAGATACACAAGAACTAAATCACCCCAAAGTATTCAGTTCATGAACATACAAATGTATTCAACATTATGTGTAAATCACCAGTCGCTGCAAATTGGCCCTTGTGCATGTGGGACTTCTCCACTTCTCCAATAATGTTAAAAGGTTAGACTGTGGATTTACAGTGAGTCCAAGAGTCCAACGGGATTATATACTGTAAGTTTGAAAAATCATCAGTGATGCACCCTGAGAGAGAAAAAAATGACTCCTACCTTTTCTATCTTCAAAAAAAGTTTACATTTAATTCATAAGCATCCAGATGAATCCCTGATAAATAGGGGGATAATCTTTAATGAGACTTTCAGAGAGCAGATGGAGCCATTTTTTAGGTTTGTTTGTGAAGAAAAACAATCACAATCACACGATATAAAGACCACCTGATGCATGACAGTCAATGAATAGTCAATTAATTGAAGTGCTGACCTGAACACTTTGTACAGAAAGGGTTCTTACGATCTCCAGCAGTGTGTCTTTGTGTTCCCACTGTCTGAATGAAGCTAGAAAAAACTTCAATTCAAAGTCAGAAAAGACAGAAAACAGGTTGGTGAAGCAACAATAACATGTCCCAAGTCTAAAAAACAGATTCACGCATCAAAATCTATGAAACTAAACACACGGATGATTTTCTTATAGTTCTTTCATCGGGATAAGTTTGGCAGGTTTCATGTGCATTAAGACAGGATTTCAGTCGTACGTGGCCGTCAGCCTGAAACAGAGCTGTTATTAAAATCCTTGACAGTTTGATATCTTCTGATCCGCCAGCAGCAGCCGGTTTGCTGATGTGTTTTATGTGCCGTCATGCTCAAAGACTGAAGTGTAGGCGTCCTTCCAGAGACATCAAGTGCCATAAAATAATCATAAAACATCATTCAACCTGCAGCTGCACAGTCCATCAGAGCGCTCCCCAAAACCGGAATACTCTACACGGCAGAGCTGTTTCATAGCTTCACATGTCCCAGATTTATTCATTTGTTTATTCTCATCTCTATTCTTTTCTGCGTCAGAGGAACAAACACACATTTAAAAAAAAAAGTAGGTACTGCTTTGAGTCCCATCTCAGCATACAAATCAGCATCCGTCACATGAGGTGTTATAGTTGTTGGGAAACACATTAATTAACACTAATATATGCCTCAGTTAGTTTTGATGAAAAAAAATATGGCCTTTTCAGTTCAGAGTGTTATTGTACCACAAGAGAAAAGAATGTTTTTTGTTGGAGGGGGTGAAAACTAAAACAAAAACAGCAGTAGTTCAGAATAAATAAGAAGCAAAGCAAAAAAGCAGAAATAAATACGTTTCATTTTTAAGTCAGTATTTTTCCCATTTGGCCTATAAAAGACTTGCATTCAGGGTCTTTGTAATTGATGACTACAGTCTGTTGGATGTAGCTAGGTCTTTCTATCTATCGACTTTGTTCTTTTTTTATAAATATATTGCATATCGCATTGATTTTAATATTATGTTCCTTCTACAGCTGGCCATCCAAACAGAAGCTAAAATTAGAGTGGCGTCCTCTGTCATCGATCTGCAGCTCATCAACTGTTGCTTCAAAAATTATTGGATATCTGTAAAATCTGATTGATTAGCAAGCCATCGATTTCCGTGCACACCGAGAGCAGGAACTGCACATACTGTCAGATAACAAAACAGCTAAAATAATTTACACGGCGTTTCGGATGATTGTTCTTTAATTAAATCAATGGCTCTCAGTTAAAGCTGTGAAACTGGATCCTGCTTTTCTTCTCTGCTGTGTAATAATCTCATATTGTTTAAGTGGCACTCAAGTTTCTCTGATTCAATTCAACAAATTATTCCGGGCATGTCTAAATGAAATGTAAACCAATGTTTTCTTCAGGCAGAGGAAATATGTATTATGTACAGGTTTAAAGTATTTAAAATGGGAAATATGAGGGGTTTTTTTGTTTTCTGTCGGATGTGTAACAGGGTCAATGTTCTTGAGTATAGGAAGTATCCATCCATCCATCCATTGTCTATCCCGCTTATTCCCTTTCGGGGTCGCAGGGGTCTGCTGGAGCCTATCCCAGCGCGTTAAGGCGAGAGGCAGGGATACACCCCAGATGGTCGCCAGCCAATCGTGGGGCTATAGGAAGTATAAGAATTCAAATTATAATTTAAAGACAAATGCTTCAGCGTGCTCGGAACCATTGCTGTATTATTAAAGTTCATTCATTTCTATGAAAGATGCTCAGCAGTGCAAGCCAACAAATGTATTTTGGATCTGTTCTGATAAATAAACTGAGTTGTATTGTGCAGGTTGGGATACTCAAGAGTTTTATAGCTGCTCTTTTTCCAATGCCTCCTAGGAATGACCCATTATTTAACATCTGTTCTGTGTCTTGGTTTTGTTCATTTCTATTTTTCAGATCAGAAGTCTGCTGTGTGGCCAATCAGAACATACTGTAATGTTGGCTCATGGTGGTTCTTGACTGTTTGTTGGACAAAACAAGACATTTAAAGCCAGGGTTTATGTCATGAATGAACTATGTTTTCAGATTATATTCTACTGTAACGCTTGCCCTGAGTAACATAGATGTAATGACACTGTTTGTTGCACTGTGTTTTAAATACGTAATAATAAGTTAAAAGTGAAAAAATATAAGTAAAAGATCAACACAGCAACAAGAGCCATAATTGAACTGGAAATAAAAAGTGATGCTACCCAGTAGTAATCCTACAAAAAAGCTTCTTAAAGACAGTGTTTTATTTCTAGTTTAAATTAAAATAATTTATGTAAAATTGGTCTCAACCTTATCATTGTTGCCCCAGAGAAGACACATGTAAATATGCCTTATGTAAACAATTAAACAACACAGCAGCCTCCAACGGCAGATAAGTTGAGCTCGGAAACAGCTTTTCTTTAAACACAGGATGAAGAGACGCAGCGTGACGAGCCTGCTGAAGGAAAGCACATTAAATTATATCAGAGCGCTCTGTGTGTGCGCTGCAGATTCAATTTCCTCCCTTAAGTGACCTAATGCAATTTGAAAGTTTGGCTGTGGGTGTGTGACATGTGTGATGTGCGGCCTATTTCAGTCCAAAGAAAAACATGTCACAGCAAGCCTGCACCTGATTTGAGCAGTGCACTTTAATTACTGTTCTCAGGGGGAGGTCTAACAGTAGCATAAAGCTGCTTTAACAATCAGCCAGCCTGCTTTTCTCCGAGGAAGAATGCTTGTTTATGCCGGCATAAATGACGTGAGTGACATGTTTGGTCACAAATTTGTCTAATTAACATTCTGTGTTGATTCACCTGAATATGATTCCCTCTGAGACCTCAGGCGGATGCTGACAGGTCTGGAACGTTAAACCCACCTCATTCCTCTGCATTGTTTCCCCTGCATTAAAGAGGAGGTCAAAGCAGAGGATAACTGTGAATATCCATCCATCCATCCATTGTCTATCCCGCTTATTCCCTTTCGGGGTCGCAGGGGTCTGCTGGAGCCTATCCCAGCGCACTTTATGGGCGAGAGGCAGGGGGATACACCCCAGATGGTCGCCAGCCAATCGTGGGGCAACTGTGAATATCTGTCATTAAAAATGTTCAATCAGCACTTCTTGTTTCCCACTGGGATATTGTCGATGGACCGCTATAACCTGCAAGGTGAGGCTGTGTATCAGACCCAAACCCAAACTGAAAGACAGGTTTTAATAGGAAAGAAAAATAACTGATGTAGAATATGTCACAGATGACCTGCATGTTTAACTTCTAGCTGTAATTATTTGACTTGATCCTTTGTTTTTGTTATTTTTCACTGTAATGCTGCTACCTCCTCCGTGCAGAATGATGTATGTGCATAGTTTTTCACATTCATCTGCTAAAGGGGGAAAGATTCTCCTCTTTAAAGTTCAATCTAAATCTCATTTTAACACATGGATGTAACTGCAAGATTTATGAAAATCACAACTAATTTGGAGTGCGACGTGTAACCTTGAAGCCTGAAATGGACTGTAAGGTGAAGAAGGAGCCATATGTCCAGCCACAGCTATTCCAACCAAACAAAGCTAGTTTTTAAAGGCTTATACAGTTATTCCCTGCTTAATAAATTCATTATAAGACACAAGCACAACAGAAAACTGTTCTCACACATAGTATAGTATCTGTGGATAACTATATGATATTATATATTATGTTTTAAAGCCTCCTGTGGACAGATGTTGTAAATCAGCATTTTGCTTCAAACACTAAATACAGTGCTTTAGTGTTTCTGGTGTTTGTACATAATTTATTATGTAATTTATTTGTAAGTGTTTAGATTAGATTGATAGATTTAGTTATTCTTATATTCTAAACATCTGGGAGGTTAATGACCATGGGGCACAAGTAGCTCTAAAATGATATTGAGATGATTTTTTAGTACTTGAAACCACCAATATTGTTTGAGTTATCAAAATAGGAAAAGTGGCAATCTGGAATAGTTGTGAACCATTCACATATACTACAATGACAAAAGGCTTTTTCTTTTCCAGCTGGTATGGCTGTCTGAAATTGAATTTGTCACACCGTTTTCAGGGCTGAAGCGAGGACGAAGCAGCGGAGCTGAGTGTTTAGCAACTGTGATGATGGCTGCATCTGTGCTTCTCCGGAAAACTCAATTAACGGCTGACAGGACATGACAGCTCAGTCCAAGAGAATAAAGAGCTGTGACCTCGTTGTCAGATTGTTGGTTTGTAGCTTGTAGATATAGTCAGTTTATCTGATGGATAAACCGGATGTCTCTACTTCTTTACTGCAGCATCTGCTCTCTGGCCTTGTAATAATTCTGCAAACACTGACACATTCACAGTGGTGCATCGCTGGTTTCAAGCACCGCACACATTAACTTGTCCTTTTCGAATCCTTTGAGGAGGATCTCTACGTGACATGTTTTCAGTTTAGCTGCTCTGTTGGAGATTTTTTTGTTTCTGGACATTTAATTTCGGATTTTCAATTTAGAAGAGACACTGAGAGACAGGCGCTACAGTAGTTGTTAGGAACAGTTCACTTAACATTAATCATGTGGATGACAGAAATCTGCAGTCTCAGAGCTGAAAGTCCACCACTTACTGAAATAACATCCTGCACAGCTGCAGTGGGCTCATCCCACATTTTCTTGTGATTTTTTTGGCAATTCTTCAGTCTCTGACACAGAAGGATGACATTCCTATTTTGCACACTTTTATCTCCTTAATTTATAGGCTTATGTATGTCATTATGGGTAGGTGCTTATTACAGGACAATGTTCAGCAGTTGATCCCAAAAATGCCATTAATGCAGAGATTTAATCCATGCATGCGTACATGAAAAACAACAATCATGAGAAATCATAAACATGGATAACATGGCTTTGCTAGCATACATGTGCATGATTATTACTTATGGAGATTTGCAGACAATACAGATCAGGATTATGTAGCCGTGTTCGTTGCTGAAGGCTGTGAGGCTTCAACAGTGAACGATGGTGACGGTGCTCTGATTAACATTAAAAACAGGTCCAGTCCCACAGCCAGGGATCAATAAGGAATCAGATCGAGGACGACAAATGGAAGTGGCCCAGTTTCGTTGAAATAATCTGATCATAAAGAGCCGATATGTAATGTAAATGTAGCCACAGTGTGTCAGACCATATACTATATGTTTCATTTGGGAACAAGTTAGGATTTTCAGAAATACCATTTTGTCACATTTTTCATGTGAGTAGTAATACATACAATCTAGACGTCTGAAAACAAAATAGTAAAAGCGTTTATTGCTTTATGAAGATTTTATGTGTTAAAAATAATGACTCCAGCTACATAAATGCAGGATGGAATAGTATTTCATTGAAAATATCATGTAAAAAAAAAAAGAAAAGGATGACATCATAAAACCAAATTGGTTATAATATTCATTTCTCCTTTTTCCCCTCAAAGGAGAACACAGGAGACAAAAAAAGGCAGTTTACTTCAGTTGCACTTTAAAGAGAGAGAGACTGTCCTCTCGACAAGAAGGTCAGAGCATGCAACCGCAAACATGTCAGTCAGCAGTCACGTGTTCTGTCAAGGTGGCCTTCATCACGACATTGAACACATCCTGCACCCGATGAGGCGGCTGAACGCATCAACATTTAAAATACAAACGATAAACAGTTGTGTTTCCAGCCGGCACGGATGCACGAATGAAGAAGCATCCTTTATAAATGAGTCCTTGAAACGTCATAGATAAAGAAGATGTACTACTGTTACTGATGGAGATAAAGTTTTCTTTGGACCCCAATGCTCATCTGAGTGCTTTACTATTGATTATCTGCTGATACAGAGTTAATTCTGTTACTTATTCACATAGAAGTCGTATACATTTTGTCTGACAGTGAAGTAAAGGCTGTAGATACCAAATGTTGCTTCCTCCACCACAACCGCTCTTTGAGCAAACAAGTCAACGACCGACTGGTTCCATTCTGTCATCGAGTTACACACAGAATGAGTCGGTGACAGCTGATACCTGCACCTGAACCAGAAACACACGGATCAAATAAAGCTGCGGGAGCAGCCGCGTGTCGAGAATAAAGATGAACGGCACGGAACTTCGTTAACATTTATGATCGCAATTCAAAAGAAAAACGCCCATGTGTTGGTTATTTTTGACCAGTTTCTAAGTGACGGTGCCGGCGAACGCCTTTTTGTCCTTGAACTTGAATTTATAGTTGCCATGGTAACTTATTTGCTTTAAAATTCCCAGATCCCGGGAACCACTGAGAACACACTATGAGACAGCCCCTCGAGTCTGTAGACAAAGAAACCTCCTTCAGCTCTGTGTTGAGAGACCACACCAGCTTACAGCAGGATTATCTATGTCACATGTTGATGCTCACTGTCTCCACACTGCTGTTAATTTACTTAAGGATGTCACGAGTATTTTTGTTCAAAGGATAAACATATTATTTTTCTTTGTTTTTCTTATTGTCAACAATTCTCATGTCCTACTTTACCCAAAGCCCTGACTCAAAGATTGTATTGCTCTGTGTCATGAAGCTTCTCTGTTGTCCAAAGATTATTAATAGGTTCATGAGCCACGCTGTTATACTGGGTGACAGGTAGAGATGCAACCATTAGTCGATTAAGTGATCAGTTGTCAACTATTACATCAATCGCCATATATTTTGATAACCAATTTGATTCATTTTTTTTTATAGAGAATATGTCCAAATTCTCTAGTTCCAGCTTTTCAAATCTGATTTTTTCTGGTTTCTTTAGTTTGTCTATAATAGGAAACTGATGATCTTTGGGCTGTGGACTGTACATCTAGACAAAAAAAAAAAAAAGAGATTTAAGGTTAATTCTCCAGCTTTGTAAAACAGCAATCGACATTTTACACCATTTTATGAACAAACAACTAGCTAGTTTTAGCCCTACATGTTTCTACTCCACAAACCACACGTGTGTGTACTGAAGTTTGCTTTACACACACAATACCTGTAGGTACTTTTAATTGTTGATTTGATATTGGATGCAATTGCCAACGTCCTCCTCTAACTAAAGGAACAGTTTAGTCTTATCTTTCTACGGATCTATCAATTCTGATGTGCTCACCGATGACTCGGTCTCGGACTGTAACATCTCCTGCTCTTCATACCCACCCTGAAGATATTCGCTGCAGCTCTTGCTCTGTTCTGCTAATGTCAAGTTGGTGGCACCATAATTCTGAAAACCGCAAAAAATATACAGAACAAATAGCGACTGCGTGTGCACCATGTAATCAGGCCGGGGTGTAATATTTGACGTAATGCGTCGCGCTGCCTCCGTCTGACTTTGTGCGGCTCCTGGAGAGACGACAACAGAGGTCTGCAGCGCGAGGATTAAGATCAGCCTGGATACACAGCAGGCTTTGTTGTTAGTGTTGCCAGGTTTAAAGCATCCCAGGTGATGTCTCTGTGGTGTACCTCCCTCACCTTGTGTACTGCAAGCTCACACACACACACACACACACACACACACACACTGAGTCAGCACTGATCTGAGGTCAGGGTCTCCTTCAAAAGACTTGAGGAATAGATCCCTCTGTAACCTCCCCTTCAACCTTCCAGAAAGCAGCTCATTGGTAATCAAGAGGCTGCAGCTCATTCTGTCCCTGCCAACATTTTCATTCTCTGTACGAGGTTATGTCCCATGCTAATGCGACGTCGCCGGGCCACATGTCCCCCTGAATACGAAATATTAATTTGGACGGTGCACGCTTCCGACGTGTGTAAATGTATGCTGATGTGGTATTATTAGGAGGGAACGCGGGTGAGCGGCGGTCCCCCTGCCCTGATGTCCAGAGGCTGTCCTCATGACGAAGCATCAGCTTTGTCTGGGAGAAGCCACCCACGGAAAGAAGGGAACACTGAGAACATTGAGATGCCGGCGGGCGGGCGGCGAGGAGTCATCTCTGTCGCTGTTGCCCACACTCAGCTGTTGCTTCCGGAGGGAAGAATGTGTGACAGCAGCCTGCAGACTCCCACCTCCCGCTTCGCCGCATGCAGAGGAACGCTGGGGACAACAACTGTCACGCCCGCCCCCGGCTTGTCACATGGAGCCGAGTTCATCACAGCGACCACAGGTCACACAAGAGTCATCAAGTGACGGAACAAATGATTCTTAATCTGTCTGACCAACAGTCCAAAACCCGAAGATATGCATTTTCCTGTCAAAATGATACCAAAAAAGTTAATCCATTATCAAAATGGCTTTTTGTTTGTCACAAATGTTTCAGAATAGTTTTTCCTGTTGATCTAGACAGTTGTCAAATGATTAATCAATTTATTGTGGCTGCAGCAAACAATTCATTATTTCCTAAAGATTCTTGGCCACCTGCTCACAACTAATAAGCGGCAGCGTTTCACCTCCTTTCGTACAAAAACTGTACAGCAAGCTTTTTTATCTCATGACAGTTTTGCCTGTTCCAAATATTGAGAAATAAATATGGAGAACTCATCACCAGTTTTTAGGCGATCAACTAACTTTACTGAATCAATAGCAAAAGAAAACAGCCACAGCAAAACCCCACAGATGCTGTTTAGAGTGCGTTAAGCTGCAGTTTGTGTGGTAAACAACATTTCACTGGTTAGCGACCTTTAGCTGTTCACCCACCAGTCTGGAAGCAAGTTCGGCCTCCAAACTCAGCTCTATATGCATCAACAGTAGCATTTGGTTCATTAAGGTCTGGATTGTTTTTTATCATCCTTCTTCCAGATATATTTAACACAGTTGCTTTCTTAACCAAATATTTGAAAAATGTTAAAACCATCAATCAATTTGACAGATGTCCCACTCCTGTGTGATTAATGATACTAATGATCCAGTAGAACTGTGTTGTCTTTGTGATGGCTTCAACCTCCAGAATCCATGAAGCCAATGCCAACCAACAATATTAAAATGTACTCCGTGCCGTAGGTTATGAATGCATAATCTATGAGCTTGCTCTGTTTTCATACTGTTGAATGTAAATTAAATTGCTATTTAACAAAATAACATTACCATGTTGGATGGTAATTAAAGATTAAAACATTATCTGTGCATTTTTTTATATCCCTGTCCTTTAAAATGACAATGAAAATCTGAACACAATCTCTGGTTCTAGATGCTAACATTTCCATTTTTCTCAGCTGTTTTTCATTTTTTTTAAGCCCCTCCGACAACTGAATTTGAACATCATTTTCTGGTATTTTATCATCAGATGGACATAACGTTCTTTGCAACCCAAGATATGGTTAAAAATAACAGCTAGAGAGTAGTAGAACCTTAATGGGCGGCTTCATGTCTTCACTTATTACTTCCTTTTAATGGGTAGGCATCAATAAAAGATGCGCTCGCTTTATTGTAAATGAGTAAATGAGTCTGCTGCAGATTGACGTGAGTGGGACGTGGCACTTATCTCATAAAAAGCGGCTAAACGTCATTCATAGACAAGGCAGAGCGACACTGTCTCCTCTCACAGGGGAGACACTGGATACGTTGGCGTGTGTAAAGTATTGTGATTACGGATATTACTGCGATTACTCACACGGCGGGGACAGTTTCATTTAAATATCCTGTTTACCTGTCGCGAAGTGAAATCGATTATTAGAGATGTGACGTTGAATAATTAAATTCCTGTTGTGTTCTATGAATTTTAAGTCAATAATGAAAAAAACAAGAGCTGAACTGGTTAACCCGGCTCTTTGTGCAGCAACAAGAGAACGTACACCTGTTGTGTGAGGCACATTCACTCCTAGCAGGTGTTCTCCAGGAATAAAGCTGTGGTACAGACTCTCCGCATCTACTGTTCCCCTCCCCCCCATCCACAAACTTAAGTTTATAAAGGATACGCAATGAAGAAAAGCTTTCATTAAAAATTATCACTGCATTTCTTTCCTACATCTTCACAAAACCAATTATCATGTTTGTCAACTTTACGCCACACGGAGAGCGAGACATCCACACGTTACACGCGAACATCTTTGTTAGAGTTTCATTAATTTGACTCGGGTGTAAAAATGTAAAAATGCTCTGACTGGCTCCATATAATACAAGTGAGATCAGAGTAATTCAATTATTTTACTGTGATTATGCTAACCTCAACCATGAGCTTAATTACATTAACATACTCACTCACACATAACAGGAGCGTGGCGTTTCCATGGCTTCTGCCTTATTCCTGTTATGTCCTAATTGCATTATAATTGAATTACTAATGTGCATGTGAACATCCATAGACCCAGGACTAATTCTTATTCTGAGCTCACGCGAAGCGGAGTGCGGCCACTCAGGCAGAGGACGGAGGGATGGACGGACTGATGGAGCCACGGAGGGTAAAAGCAGCTTTAATGAGGGCGGATCAGTATCAGGAGGATCCTCATTTCTCCGGGTTTCTCCCAGATGTAAAGAGCGCTGTCAGAGTTCAGCAGAATAGGAGGATGCATACCTGCCCAAACTCTCGCTCTTCTTTTTCTTCTTACTCTCCTCACATTCGAATAAGATTGCAGAGCCATAAACATGAGAAGAGCAGCCGCAACTTCCAAAGGAATCAGATTATCCTGTATCAAATAATTGTGTGCATCCTGCAGTTTTGCAGAGGCTCGGATGGATTGGAGGCAGCGTCGCGTCGTGATGTATTACAGAGCAACACACGCCGTATTAGCTGATTAGAGCACACTGTGCTGTAATACAGTCACTCCTTTGTTTTCCTGTTTGTCAATGTGGGGCGGATCATTAACGCGAGTCTGTCGGTGGCTCCTGTTTAGTTCAGAACGGAACAGATCATGCGTTTTGTCTTTCTGGGTTGCTTAATGGCGTTTTGCTCACATCTTCATCATCGGTGAAGGATTAGCTTAGCTTTGCCATTTCATTTGCTGCACTTATTAAAACCAGAGTTATGAGCCCATTGCCCACAGACAGCCTGCAGAGCATCGCGTGTAAAAATAGACCATTTCACTGTTTTATTTAATGGTGTCTCGTGCTGTAGAGAGATGAGACGAGTGACAGCAAGTGTGTTCTTAGGTTGAAGAGACTCATTGTCACAGATAAGATTATTTTTTGGTTTTGGTTATTTGTTTTGTCTATAAATTGTGACAATATTTTATATAATTTGTCAGATTTCACTATGTTCTAAAAATACTTTTCTTTAGGGCCAAACACACTATGCGCTCATCCTGTGGGGAAAGGTGCCATGAGATGCTATAAATCCAAGGAGAAGTCTGTTTGTAAAAGTGGAAACACTCATTGAAGCTGAATGGAAATTGCACATTTGTGTTAGTACACTACCAACTCAGACTCTGCTGTCACACCTTTTGGAAGCATTGAAATTATTTTCTACTGCATATGCCATTTTTTCTGACTGATTTTCCTTTTTTTTTTTATATCCCTTTGAGCTCTTCATCATCTGTGACAGTGCTCGTTCTTGGCTGCTTGACAGATCACTCTGCGATCTCTTTTCACAAGGCCCTGCTTCCCAACATTATTATTATTTTTTGTATATTAGTCACAGGTGAAGATCTCAGGGGGACAAGTCCCCAATAATTTATTTCTTTATACATCATATACTTGAAAACATCTATTTAACAGAAACTGACTCATTTTTTTGTATCACCCTGTGTTTTCTGCTCAGTGGTCAGACCCATATACAGTCCAGTTACTGTTACATTCTAAGAGTGATATTGATGGATTAAAGGTGATTCATTAATCCCTATTTTAAGCTATAGCTGTGTCTTCCAGCATATTCCGACCAGACCAAGCTGTGACCACCCTGCACCCCCCTCTGTTACAGCAGATAATTTGCTTGTGGTAATGAGATCTGAGTCCCCGGCATCAGATCACTAATTTCCGTCCTGTGTCTCTGTGAAATGTATCGGCCACGTTACGCAATGAAATATGGGTTTCTGTCGAGCAGGTTCTGTTCCACAATGTGATATTTTGTTGAAGGGCTCCAGTCGGTGTTGCATCTCTTTTTGAGAATTTGAGAGGGAAATCAAAGGGAATAGTGATTGTGAACAGTAACAGAGTATACCTACATTAGGGTTGGTTTGTATGCTTTGAGGGCTTCCTATCAGGCCAAGACTTTAATAGTTTGTTTGTAAAAGACTGAAGAAACTTTGTTTCACAATATCTAAGAGCACAATATGAAGCCGTTAAATGTTTCATCCAACCTACTTTGAAAAGCCGGGACCATCAAATATTTCTCATTTCTACTCGAAAAATTACATGAAAAAATGTGACCTGCAACGTGAAATACTTTTTTTTAATGCCCACGTGTAAAAAGTGCTCTGTAAACTCTGTGTTTCCCACACATAGAAAAAGCTGTATATATTAATATATATATGAACCTCATTATTTTTCTTCTTATTTATTTTCAATGCTATGAGCACAACAAATAATTTGTTCACCTCCACTGTATTGTGGTGGAGGCAGAAGCCTGTGCTGTGATGTGAGGAAGAAATATTTACTTTGTAAATTGGATAAGCCTTCAAATTCAGATTAAAAACAATCTCAACCAGAAAGTATAGTTTCTTGCTTCAGACTCCTAACGTAGGTTTAATGAGTCATCTTTATTCCAGCAGGTCTTTATTTTGAGTGACGCTTCCTCTGGGGACAGATTTTATGTGGCCCAGCTGTAGATGCAGCCTACACTATATTTCAGACACATCTCAAGGAACCGTAAAGATGACGTGATGCACCGAGGAATAAAAATAACCCTGAACTCGGAGCAGAAGTCATCGTGACATCAGCGAGTTTGTATCGGTTTGCACCAGAAACTTGCTCATTAGCGAAGAGGTGAACCCTGACCCAGCAGGAAACATTCAGTGTGAGGCGTCTCTTTATGATGTGCTCTGACCTCTTGGTAAGCTCATAAGTGCTTTTTTATCCCTCTGGTCAATTATGACTCCATTTTTCTGTTAGTGTGGTGTTTTTTGTCTGTAATCCATGCAAAGATATTCCAGTAGAGCTTAAGGATATAACTATAGAGCTGGAAATGTGCCTGATAGGTCCTCTTAAATAGTTTATTCTATACAATGTCGGAAGGTTGTAAAAAAAGCCATCAGTTTTTTTTTTTTAGTCCAATAAAGTCTATTGTCATATTTACCAAAAAAGCAGGTAATCCTCACTTGTCAAGCTACAGCTGCAGCAAAGACCAGCTGCTGCCAGCCTATGTGTGTTTATCCACAGGCAGGTTCCATCCTATGATCAGAATCTATTTGATGGACAAGCTTTTGTCTATAAAGTGGAAATTTTTTCGTATATATATGTTGACAATATTACAATGTGAGTGCAATGCATTTGGTTCGTTAGTCTCCTGCTGTGTGATTTATGATCACATCATGGTTAATCATGTCAGGAATGTGAAATCCTATTATAAATACTTCCTATTAACCAGCGTTCATTGCTAACCTGCTGCCGCAGATGAAATCATTACCTTATGATCAGGACATTATCCAATAAAAACATAAATCCAGGTTAATGACAGAAACTGAGCCGTGGGGTTGACTGTAGTGACATTTAAAAAGCTGAAAGAGAAAGTTGAAGGATTTGTTTGCATCTGTAGACATTTATTCAATCTACTGCAATGCAAGGAAAAAGTCTATAAAACCTGCTCTGAACTATATTATAAATATGTTTACAGAAGAAGAGACGCTGCTGAAGCTTTGACAGTGAATGTTAGAAGAGCGACGCAGCCAAATCAGGGATGAGCAGCTACTGAACAGAGACCTGCATTAACAGCAGCTCGGCACACTGTGATGGAAAAAAACTAATCTCTCTTCTCGTCTGGTTTTGAGTTTCAGCAGAAGAGAGAACGAGATTTTTCTTAACACCTGCTCTGGGGAGGAGAGAGAGCACAAAACTATTATTGTACACAGTGGTGGACTCAGACTGTTTGTGGGGCAAGGGCATAAAATAAAAAGGTAGCAGTTCCCAGAAAGCCCTGATGCATGATGATGGGAACCCTTATGACTTGTTCACTAGGAAGGCACCCTAGAGGGCATTTTATCAATTCGTCTTGCACATTGGACCGCCATAGACGGCACTAACGAACATGGGGGCACTAGGTGGCGGGTCTTCCCATCAGCCGTTTGGTAGTTGTAGTTTACGGACTCTTCACTCTCCATCTTGTTTGTTTTCTTGCTGTGCAACAAGCTTCGCCGTGACATCACTCTGATTCTCACAGCAATCATCCACAGGTTTACCTAAGCAGATGATTTCTCCCTTGCTGTTTTATTCATCGGGTTATTCTCTGCGGCAGCACGCCTGCCACTGGCATTATATTGCTTGTCATTGCCTTGAACTGATGCAGACTCGACCACAACTCTATGAATAACACAGAGGCCCAATGAATAATACAGTAAGCAGAGAAGCCCCCCCCCACCCTTTTTGTCGTTCTCTTTGTGTGTGTGTGTGTGTGTGTGTGTGTGTGTGAGAGAGAGAGATACTGTAGCTTACAGTCAGAATAAATTACCATAAACACACACTGAACATCACCACTCAAATACAAGAAGAAACAGTAAACATACATCAATCACGGATCATGAGGTTTTTGGTACACCTGAAAAAGTCATGAAACAAATAGTTTACATCTATTATCATATATTCTGGTGTGGGTCTTTGTCAGCGTGTGCCTGGTGGAAGGGAGGGAACACAGGAGCAGCGATGCGTGGAAAACAATGATTCACATTAAAATCGCAATTCTGAATTTCAGATTACAACTGCCAAACTCAACTCAAGGTTCCCTTCCCTAAGAAAAGTTTCCAGTCACCTTGGAACCAGAGGAAATAATCAGACACTCAGGAACAAGCTGTTTCCTCAAGGACTAAGAACTTTTTAATAGAACTCTACCTGTGCTTCTTAACAAGGGACCCAGGGTCCAGGTGAAGTTTCAGGGAGGTTATTCCACCTCCTCGGTTGGTAATTCTTTCTAAAAGTACAAGAACATGCAGCTCCTCTACCTTAGTTGTATTCATTGATTATGGAGTTGATTTGACCATACATGGGAGTTGGGGGGAGAGGGAATCATCAAGCCAGATTCACAGGGGGATGATCAGGAGGCCAGATGGAGACAGACAGGAGGGGAACTGAGTCAGAACACCGGGGAAGCTCCTGCTCTTTGCCAATAAGTGTCACGGTATCTTCAATCAGTGAGTCAGAGTCTCGATGAAACGTCTCAGCCAAAGAACAGCATCTCCCACAGCTCAGTGTCCCTGTCACTACACCAGGCTTTGGTGTTTTATTTCTTGCATCGCTTCCAGCAGCAACTTTGTTTCCCCACGAGTTCTCCCATCCAAGCACTAACTAACCAAGCCCACGCTTGTTTAGCTGCAGGCATGCAGCAAACAGAGAACACGGTGGTATGGATGGCATCCAACGTGGACATGGATATGAACGTGATGCAGTGTAAACACCTCTGAGATCAACTCGTGAGTTCTATTCCAAAAGTTCATAATCCTCCTTTGAACTGATCAAATGTGTGAAACGATCAAAGTCCTGGTAAAGCACTGATTATTGATCGATTCAGTGATTTTTGTCACAAGTCCCTTTTGATCCAGAGAAGAAAAATACGAATAATTAGTCTCTTTGAAGAATGAACAGAGCCTATAATTTTAAAGTCAAAATGTGGTAATTGTGTGAATATATCTGACCCCACAGTGGGTTTTTTTTTATTATTCTGATGAGCCTGAGTCATTTTAACAAAAGTTATTTCAACGATTGTACCGAGTCTTTTCTTCTCAAACTCTGAAATTACTGCTGCCTAATTATTTCTGTCTGAACTAATCACACATGCTGAAGTCTCATGGCCATTGTTGGACCCTGGCAAACAATCATATTTGTGTATTTATCTACTATATTATCTCTGAATGGCTGTTGTGAGGAGTCTATAATTATCATTTTATAATATTTTTTTTTTACTAGAAACAACCCTCGACGTAGCTGAAGACAAAAGGATCCGCGGTGACTTGCGTGCTGGGAGTGTCTGTGCGAACTGGGACCAGCAGGAACAGCGCTCACTAACAGACAGCTTCACGAAACCCCTCTTGAGCAGCTCGAAATAGAAACCAAATTAAATTTCTTCCACGGGGGCGAGAAGTGATGAACTGATGGTGTGTGGTGTGGTGCGTTGCGTCGGCAGCGGGTGGAGGGCAGCAGGGGAGGGGGGGGGCGGGTCAAAATGTCAACCAGCGCAGTGCAGAGAGGCTCTAGCTGTCGTGTCGGTGGTGAAGGAAGTGACGGAGCGAAGTGCCTGACGAGAAAGAACCAACGCGAATTAAACCCCGCAGAGGACAGGCCGTGATTCTGCCTGAAGAGTCGGTCTGTGAATGGAATAATTGGACAAAGTCCTTTTAGAACTTTCTGTCTCTGTATCTGTGGCCATATTCACAGAGGCTCTTATGTCATCAGCAGCCAGTGTTGGAAGGTGTGTGTTTAAAACCATGAGTAAAGCCACAGTGCTTATAATGGATTTTTGTTTCGATGCATTGGGAACACTGCTTTTTATATCCTGAATCATAATGTGAAGAAAAAAACGTGTCAATTTATTTACTTTACAGAAAATAAAGAAAAATTAATAGAATCCTGTTTAAAGCAGTGACTGTATTTTTCTTTGCAAACTCAAATATTTACTGTATGAACTGAAAATTTATCAGGATTTAGCATTCCTGTGAATAATCAACTAATATTTAGTTTTATTACAGTGATTTCTAAGAACTGCTTCACATCTGTGCTGCATTGAGTCGACTTAAGGATGAGTTGTTCCTGAGGTAAAACCAAGAGAAATGCAGAGGAATTGCGAGGCTGAAATATTCATATATTCTTCATCGGTTCAGGACGTTGACTTCCTGAAGATTTTTCAGTGAATACAGTAAATATTTGAGTTTGTAAAAGTCAAATATTTAGGGCAAACATTGCAGTATTCCCAATGCATCGAAATAAAAATGATTATGAGGGTTTTGGCTTTACCCACATAACACTATTATATACAGCAAGCTAATTTAGACCAGTGGTAGCCAACCTAGGGGTCAGGTCCTTCCAAAGAGTCACTAAATAAATCTGATGGGCCATTAGATGATTAATAGGAGAGGAAACAAAGGCTCCGAATAGTTATGATGCCACAAATCATGCTCTGATGTACACACCTTAAACCTTTTGGTGAGCGCTTTTATTCCAGTAGATGAATGTGAAAACAAACTGTGCACATAGATCATTCTGCACAGTGAAGCTCATAGATCCAACTAAAGGAATAAAAAGAAAAAAACATTCTTGAGTAGAGGGGAACTTTTTAAACTCAAGTGAATGAAGAAAATTAATTAGCAGCTAATAAACAATGAAAGTTGAACCTGTGATACACAATGTGATTGATGCACAATGTGGAGGCAAAGAATATGTCAAATCTTTTAATAATTATTTCATTGACTGGATGCCAATTTATGTGGCAGGTTTTCACATACTTTGTTTCCTTTATTCTCTTTATCTTTTTCCTGTGCTCCTTCCCATTCACTCTAAAATGTTGTATCCTCCAAATAGATTGAAAGAAATCTGTCATCGAGTCAAAATCTGCCATTGGTGTGTTTTTGGTTCCCGATGCACTCGTTAGTTTTATCAAGATGATTCCTCAGCTGTGCCTGTGCCGGTTGTCAAGTTTCACAGCTGTGCTTCAGTGGACGAATTTAGAACAGGTGATAAAGCATGTGCCTTAAAGGGTTTTGATGGCGACCAATCAGAAAAATCATACTAAATGTTGTTGCTGTGAACGGGATGACGACAGTCGCAGTCATTAACTTTGACCAGATGAACAGAACGTTTCCTGCTGACCGTGACGGCCGCTTGCTAACACTAAACATCAGCGCCGCCAGCCGACCCTTAGGAAGGATTTGGTAGATGATGCCGCTACTAATGCCGATGCGGGAGCTGATATGTGGGGGATGTTTTCACGAGCTATTTGTGTGCAGGTGAAATCCTCCAGAGTGGTCGGAAAGGTCGTTCACCTCGTTACCTCCCTTTGAATCCCCGGGTGCATCTCCCCGTGTGCTCCTTTCTTTCTTCACCAAAGGCCATGTTTTATTGATGGAAAGGTTATGAATATTTGAAGCCGTTTCGGCGTGACTTGAAAGTCTTTCCAGAGCGAGCCGGTGGAGAGAAGCCACCCTGTCACACTTTGTCTCGCTCCGTGCCGGGGGAGCGAGCTGAAGCACTCTGACGGAGCGAGGCAGCGTCGGCGGCGGTACGCAGCTGTAAACTTCAAAGATGCAAAGATACGCCGGATAACAGCGTGGGCGCCGAGAGCTTCACGTTTACATGGAGCCAAGCAAAGCTAACTCAACAACTATTCGATGGATTGATCCGCGGTATCGTTCAGAGGTTCGTCTCTTCTAGAGAACGGGTCCTACCGACTCCTCTGACATTTCCCCCAGCACCGCCAGGACCGTGACCTTTCTGGTTTTTCAGTGAAAAGTCTCAAGAACCCCTTCGGAAACGCAGCCAAGACACACACAGGGACGAGTCATTTCACATTAAATTCTCGAGTCAGGTCTTTCTCAAATCATTTTTGTAACATTTTGAACTCGACACAAGTCTGAACTGATTCCTGTCAGACGAAAATAAACATCACAGCGGAGCAAGCTCAACCATGCAGAGAAGGAGAAATGCGTTTTAATATCTCAATCATTCTGTATGCACAAAAATCGATGTACGAAACTAGCAAATGCTCTGAAAGCATCACTTCTAAGGCGTTGATGGGATTGATCTTACAACTATCATGTGATGTGACTGGATCTTTAGTTAAAAAAGAAACTTGTACAACCTCAATATAAATTTAAGATAAGATTTTCATTGCTAACAGCGGCATAGATGAATGAATGAACATCCCGCTTCACCTACAGAATGTGAGCGACAGAAATGGAGCCGAACGTCCCATGAATGTGGGATTTTATTAAACTCAACAACATTAAAAGATGAAAATGTATTAGTGGATTCCAGCCACAGACCTTTGTTGAATAGGAGGACTGATTCTTTGCTGTCACACAGTATCTGTGTTATCAAATAACGGCATGTAAAGTTGAAAAAGATATATGTATACAAATAATAATAATAATAGTAATTTTTAAAAAAATGGTCCAAAGTGATGAACATGTGGTTTCATCCTGGAAATGGGATGAAAATTTGCACGGATATGAAGAAGAAGGAGGTCATCTGGTTATTGTGAGGTTATTTGGAGATTTGTGCCGGCCTCTTTAAGCCTCCAGACAATCCGTAAAAAACAACAAAGTAACACAAAGCGAACAGCGGCCACGTTTCAGCGGATTGGGAGGACGTTTATTTCCCAAATTCCGCATCCTTCCCAACGCCGCCTCCGTAATCTCCTGCACATTCAGGGTGAACGCACTAATACAAAAACTCTACTGAAGATTTGAATATTTGTCACGGTTCCAACGTAATCTGACTTTGGAACTGAAAACCCGCGGCGCGGAGGGAAACAAAGAACTCCCAGAAGGTTCCATCCGACTGCGATTAGGCAGAAACCAATCGGGCGGGAGCGGATTCATTCCTCTGTGGTCAAATATCACTAAGGACCTCTTTATTTACGGCCGTTGATACGAAAGCATCGAGGCGCTGCGGCTGACCTCAGCAGATACGGAACCAGCGGCCCACTGCTGAAGAAGACATTACACAGGCTGTTTGGTGTTGATTGTGTTCCTCGTGCTGCTCTTATCTTAACAAGATCTGCCGATCGTTTGTGAGATCCGTGTTCGGTTGAAGGATTAAGACGTTGAACAGGTCCGCGGCCGACGCCGGTGCAGGTATATTATTCCCTGTGAAATTACAGTAAGCGGCTCGTGAGGATTTGATAGCAGTCTTGACGCCTCGCTCAGCTTCGGGAGTTGGAAAGAGCTGAAGTTGTTTTCCAGTGGCTTTTCGGTGGCCTCAGATCTCAGACAGAACCTGACGTGAAGCCACTTCAAAGACGTTCAACTCCTAATTGTGTTTCAAAGCACTAAGCCACAACTCAAGAGGGAAACGGTTTAATTTCAGTATTTAATTCTGTACGAGTCGCTGTGTTAAAGGACAAGGCTGCCAATTTTCAGCTTCTCTCATGTGCAGTGCCAAACCAACAACGGATTGATCTAAATAAGAAGCCTGATATTTGATTCATTTTTATTCCTCTGTGGCGTAGACCTCAGTAGAGACATGTTCCTTCGTCCCTGAAGAGTGTGGTTACTTCAGTTTGTTTAGAAGCGGCTCCAGAGTTTCAAAACAGCATAAAGTTTTCACTGCCTGGAAGGTTTTTTTCCGTGTCAAGAAGAGGCCACTATGCGTGCTCAATGACGCACGTTTCTTTACAGTCAACAATCCACTTTTTCTGTGTATTGACTACAGTTATATTCCTGCTGAACAACTGTGTTCAGTGTCATCAAACGTGAAATATCACAGATATTTTTGGCAAAAGAGATTTTCTCGGCCTGCTGTGAGTATATACAACTTCGCCATATCATCAGGAATGCAACAAGTCCTTCACATGAAAGGAGGCTCCTATCGACAAGACCACATCATCCGTCTGCGGCTTCCAAAACTAAGAAAAAATAGAATAACTTCACAAATACTAGTCATGTTTCACCAAATGAGGACTAAAACAGGACACTGTACATCTGTTGCGTCTCACTAATACCGATCCTCTGTTATATGAATCTAAAGCAGACAGGTAGAGCTGTGACAGTGATTCCCACACATGGAGCAATCTGCGGCGCAGTGCCACAGAATGAAAACCAGGTGCCGTAAATTGATTCCGCTTCTATGTTTTTTCCCCAACGTGACGTTATCATTCTTGTCCACATTCACACATACGACTCAGACCTGGAGTTAAACCACCAACCCGTCCGCCCCCCCGGAGACCAGCACTGAGCTCAGACTGGCTGCTGATAATCTCTATGAAGCTGCACTGGCTGGCGATTACTATGCGTTTGTGTTTGATTAGATTAAAATCTCGGCTCGGGGGGAAAGTTAAACCTCCTGTTTCAGACAGAGGATGAACTGAGGGGCTGTATGAAGGGGTAGTGTAAGATAATAAGGATTTTTTTAAAACTAGAAACCAAGCAAAGATATCCCCAGATATAGTACAATATGAATACAGATGTAATATGCAGCAATAGGTCCCCATCAAGGTGAAAACGGCTGCTTCCGGGAGTTTGTTGATTTAAACGAAACAAGCGGATGTTTTATAATTTCATGCTTCAGGAGAGATTTTGATCTTCCGGGTCTCTGAAATGGACCGTGTCAGTAACATAAACTCAGTTATTTAGTTGGAATGTGTCCAGATGTTGATCCCAGAGGGATGAGCGTTATGGACCATGCAGGATGACTTTCTGTTTGATTGTGCTGTGCATATACACCATACGACACCCCGACCCGTTTGGCCTCTCAGGGTTTAGTTTGATTTTTCTTCCAGTGAAGATAAATCCACAGTATAGAATATTGAAGACACCTGTTTTCTTTCGGGATTCAGATTGTAATCCATTAGATATATCTACTAATTACTGTTTAATCTGACAAGTATTTTCTCAATTAATCATTTGATCCATTAAATGTTCATCACTGTTTGAAGGTGCCAAAATGTTATATTCTGTATTGACTAGTAGTGCATGAACCTAAGCAGTTCAGTTTACTAGCTGATAATTATTTTCTGTTGATTGAATAACTGTATAATGAATTAATGCTTGCAGCTGTTCTGTGCATAAAATGGTGTGTAACTCATGAAGCGGTGTAACACACTGTCCCTAGTGCTTATTTTTTATCAGTGTTACCTGTTTAACAAAGGGTCAATAAGGAGAGTAAATTGACCTGCTCATTTGGTTGACAACATTCTACATCATTTGCATTTTGCACCCAGGGAATATTATCTTAAAATAAGACTTGAGCTCAGTATTTTCATGGCGTGCAGGAAGCGGAGCGGGAGGACCAGAGCGGTCGTCCTCCTCATGCCATCCATTAGCGCTTTACATTCCCAGGTCACCCCAGCCTCAGCTGTGCTGCCAGGATTGACTGCGGCAGGTGCTGAGCTCAGCAGGCTGGGTAATTAATTGGGCTCCTGTGGGAGGCGGGGTCAGGAGTCAGTAAACACACCTGTACGACCCGGGCGCCGCCGTATTGCTTTGTCCTCGGCTCAGCTGCTGTTCAGCCAAAGTTTGCGATGGGAAAGTTGTCGTCAGAAGCAGTTTGTGGATTCCCCCGAGGCGGGAGAGTAAATCAACGCAACGACATGAGGGGGAAAAAAAAGGGTGTGAGGGGGGGGGGGGGGGGGGGGGTCACAGCACAATGGAGGCGCCGCTCTGTGGATCCATGCTGTAGCCGTGGCGTGAATCTGCTGCTCGTCACTGACACACACACATGAACTCGTTCACCATTAGGGGAACCGTGTACATTTACTTCCATTTGGTGCCATTTTATTCTTTGGCTCCCCTTTCATTTCACAAGGAAATATTGTACTTCCTACTCCCATACATTTATAATCGAATTCAGATTTAACACAATGGATAATATTAAAAACTTTTAAATACGTGTTGTTAGAGATAAAACCAGTGGTTGCAACCTTTTTGTCTTTTGAAGTCTTACAAACAGCAGCATGCAGTCAGGTCACATTTCACATGTTTTCAACAGCTCCATCCAATAGAGATTTTTCCCTGTAAACTTCTTACAGAAAACGTCAATGAGCCAATATTTCACCATCAATCAGAGATTAGAGAAAAACTGCAAAAACTGAAAAAAACATGTTTTTTTTGTTGCTTTTGCCTAAGTAAAGAATCTAAGAGAATGTATAATCACACAGGAGTTCAGGATCAGGGATGTACATGTCTCTGTGAGTCTTTTATGTAACCAAATTATTCTCTGTATGAGGAAGCATAACCATTTATTTGTTTGTTTTATTGAGTTTTGTGGAGGTGGGGAAAAATAAGGGGGAAAAAAACATGAAAGGAAATGGGTTTGGGTAAAATTGATATCCTGAAAGTGTTTAGTAACAGTTAAGAACAGAGTTGGGTACAAAACCTGTTATTTATACATCCTGCCCTTCTTTAAATTCACCACCTCACTGCAGCAGCTGGCAGCAGGTTTAAATCTTTCCTCCTCACAATCATCCGCTACTGTGCTCCCATTGGAGCAGCTGTCGTCCGGCTGACAAAAAGATGAAAACTTTACCTCTCTGTTTAGGATGAACCTGCCTCAAACATCCCCCACCCCCTACACAAACACACACACACACACACACACACACACACACACACACACACACACACACACACACACACTTCTTCAAAGTCTGCACTGAGCCAGGAGCTTCAAAATCTGCAGCTGCTTTTTAAATATGCTCACACACACACACACACGCACACACACACACACACACACACACAATGTCAAATCCTCCTTTTACTACAAACATCCTGTTTACCAGAAATATTGCCAGAGCAGCAGTTTATTCTGACACCAAATAGCCTGTAAACCTAATAATATATTAATGAGATGTAACATGTTCATTTTTGAGCTCTAGCGTAAACAGTACTGCAAAGTACCATAAAGTACAGCGCGTTGTACTACTATATTTGAATATATATTTTCCACTCCACTTCAATTATTTGGCAGCTTTAGTTACTTGCAGATTTGACACGATGGATAACATAAAATAAATTAAATTAGATTTAATCAGCGGGTTACAACAATTTTGTCTTTTGACATCTTACATAAAGCAGTGTGTAATTGTCTCACATTTGTCTATAAGTTAATAACAGCTCCACCAACTAACATGGTAAATAAATGTTCACATGATGTCAATTTCACCAAAAATTAAAGATTAGCGGGGAAAAAAAAAGTCCAAAAAGTAAACACAGATTTGTGTATCATCATGCATGAGTGACCTACACAGAGGTCGTCCGCCATTGATCAGATGCCAGCGCCTGCTGACAGATTACTGAGCAGCCAAGTTGACTGTGTGTGCGTGCGTGTGTGTGTGTGTGTGTGTGTGTGTGTGTGTGTGTGTGTGTGTGTGTGTGTTTGTAAATACTGTTGCTGAATTTAAAGTAAAACCTGTGCTTTCGAAATACCCTCATAATAAAACACCAATAAACCCATATTGACATTCACTACTTTTTTTTTTTCTTGTAATAATAATTAAGAACTTGCTATACGTGCTATAAAAGACTCCTGTGTTCGTACCATGTCTCTATCATGTGTGTATACGTCATCCTCAATCATTGGATTGTTTCTCTGCAGAAGAAACACAGTCACTGTTTCACTCTCATTTTTACATGGCCACAGATGGTGGAGAGCCTGAGTGTGTGTGTGGGTGTGTTGAGGAGCCGTTGGCGATACATCACGGTCATTTCTGCAGTCTGTGCTCAGAGGCTGTTTTTAAGCTGAAAGAGTTCCTCCAGATTCACTCGACAGTGGATCATCTCCCTCGAAGGAAGAAGCGGCGAAGAGGAGTCCTCTGTTGTGTGCAGGTTTCGTTACTGAGTGAAAACCAGGTGGTTTTAGAGAGAGAATAGGGTGGCGTGTTGTTGGGTCTGTGTGGGGAAACATTGGGATTCTTGTTTGAGACAAAGGAAGTCATTTATTCAACATATTTTTTCACCATTTTCCAAGAAGAAAGCAATCTGCAACTAATCTTCAAAGCAATCTGTTGTTTTTTTCCACAGTCCCAAATTCCAAATATTTGCTGGTTGCAGCTTCTCAGACGTGAAGATTTGAAGCTTTTCATCTGTCAAATATTGTCTTGATTTATTATTAGTGTCAGGAACTGGTGAAAAATGCTGATGACTGTTGCTCGAAGATCCAGATGACGACATCACGTCTTGTCAACATGCCAAAGATATTCACTTCGCTATCATAGACGACTGAAGAAAGCAGAAAATATGGATATTTGTGAAGCTGGAATCAGAGAATTTGGATTCTACAAGTTCCTCAATAGCAATATTTCTAAATATTTGTTAAATGTGAGGATGTGAAGGTTTTGTGTGTCAGACACAACAATAAACTAAATATCTTTTTCAATTTTGACATTTGATGAAGAAATTGTAAACTTTAAACACGATTTCTTTTTTCCCCCACTTTCAAGCAGTTATTAAATAATCATCAGTCGCGGGTCTGGTTTGCTTTGCGTTGTGTGCAGCTGGCAGTGAGGTGCATGCTGGGTAATAAAGCAGCAGCAGAAGAAAGTGGCGGCTGACAGTCCAGCGCTGGGCACTGCTAACCTTCAGTGTCAGGAAGCCGCTGAGAGGCCATCTGGAGTGTGTGTGTGTGTGTGTGTGTGTGTGTGTGTGTGTGTGTGTGTGTGTGTGTGTGTGTGTGTGTGTGTGTGTGTGTGTGTGTGTGTGTGTGTGTGACTTTGCCTGAGTACTTCTCCAATGTCTGACAGTGAAAATATATGTGTGTTACAGTCATTGCTCTTTGTTTATGTGGATGTTTGTGTGTCCTTGACATAAGTGTGTGTGGCACACATGCGCATGTTTCCTATTTAAGATTCAGTGATGCTGCCGGAGTTATTTAGAGCATCGTTTGCCTCCTGTTGAGTTCTGTCAACAGTCTGTTGTTTGCATCGTTGAGTCCGTTCACTGAGCAGAAACTCACACACACACCACAGGAAATGATTAAAAGAACGCAGCTTTTGTCTTTTTGGAGTTTGAGATCCTAAAACCTGTGACCCGAGTGTTACTCCCCCATAGCCTGAGAAACACTGACAGTGGTGTGACTCAGACTGAGCTCGGAGCTGGGGAGAGCAGCAGGTGAGCCACCTGTCAATCACAGCCGTCATTCAACACCCACATGGCGCACATCACGGGTACGATGAGTCTTCCAATCTTATTAGCGGGGCAATCATTTCCAAAATGACCACCAGCACGCTTATTACAGGGCCTGAACTTAACGATTGAGACCGAAATGACTTGTTGAAAACAATGATTGCCTGCTAGAGAGAAGCAGAAGGCTTCTGAATTGGAGTGACTCGGCATATCTAGTGGCCGTCTCTACCTCTAGATGCGTTCGTTGCCACCTGCTTTTTATCCTTCTGCATCCACATTTGAAACATTTCTTTAAACAACCTCCTTAATAAGCTCTAAATACCACAATGCCCATTAGCCTCAGCTGCTGTTGCTATGGAGAAGAAACCAGTCAGAGATGTCATGAACTCACAACGCTTCGTTATTAAAGGTGACAATTAAGCATGTCGCCATAGTTAATAAATTCATCCTAAATTGATCAGGATTTCAGGTATGAATTCATTAACAGTGTGTCAGATTTAGTGGCATTTAATAGCATCTAGTGGACCGGATTTAGCAGAAATGGAACATAATATTCAAATGTGTATTTTACTTTGCATCTTGTTTAATAAAAATGAGAATAGTTGTGGATTTATCACCTGATATTGAGGCGTTTTTACCTACATGGATGGTGGGTCCCTCATCTACAACTTTATTCAACTAGAGAAGTAATAAAATGCGTATCCTGCTATTAGTTCAGTTCTAAAACCCTAGCCCAGCATGGATCGTCTCTCCTGACTGGCTGCGTTCATCACAGTGAGCTAAAGAGTAGAGGAGGCTGTACCAGTGTCTGGATCAAAAGCAGTTCATAAGGATTCAGTGCAGCACAATAGAAAATTGTTTCATATCACAAAGAGAGGAAGCAGGTGCTGCTCTCTGATAGAGAACAAGCATAAATACTGATGGAAAAGCTTTGTAGTAGCTGGAAGCAGGGGGCGTCATGGGCACCGCGGTCTTGGCTATATTATTGTTTAGGACGCGTCAGAAGCAGAAGGTTAGAGGAAGGCTACGTTAATTTACAGTGGTGTACTGATCTGACAGGCCGGATGTTTACCTTGACATCAAGGTGACCTTTAACCTGTGAACCTTTACACCTGAGCTCCTGTAGTTGCTGCAGACGCCTTTTAAATGCCGCCGAATATCAAATATTTATCTCCTTCACATAAAGTCAGGTCAGATTTAATCTTTTGGCCCTCTTGCTTTCCTTGATGCTTCTTAAAACTGTCAAACAAATGGTTCGAAAAGTTCAACAAAGACAAATCATTGTGTTTTCATTTTTGTAATGAATCACGTTGTGTGTTGACAGTTGATGTAAATCAGCCCAAATGAGCAGCGGCAGCCGATCCAGCTGGAATCCGTTTATGGATATTTGCTGGCTCTACCGGCTCCTGCATGATCGCATCAGATAGTTATTATGTATTTATTTGGGAGAATAATTCACTATTTATTGTTTGTCAAAACAGGGGCATCTCATAATAAGTTTCAGTGTGACAAATTAAAGCGGTGCAATTAAAGCAATTAGGAGCATTTAGGAGGCAGCCGCTCTGCAAGCCATTTATAACCAGAACAAGTTTAGCTTTCTAAATTATTAAAATTCCGATTAAAGTCTTTAAATCTTGTTAAAGCTGCAGCAGCCAGATGATAAATACATACAGGCAAGACAGATGAGTTTGTGTAGCATGTCTGATAGAAGAAGGTTTCAGAGGACTGTACACCTATTTAAAGGTCCCATATCATTGGTGCGAGATTTATATCTTTTTATTTATCAGAATTCTAGGTGTTTAGAAATACTGTTTCAAAATACTCAATCCACAGAGAAATGCACACAATACAACAGAAACAGAGCCTTAAATCAGCCTACAGGACTCCTGTAGAGTCTCTACAGTCACTGCCCTCCCCCTATTCAGAGCCACCATTAAACCAGCAATCATTGCAGCTCTAGAATGAATAGAAGTGTGAACACGTTCATATCTGGAGGAAACACTGAAGTAGTCTGAAGCCTTGAGCACAAACTAAAACTCCATCGGTGGGAGCGAATGAAGCTTCATTGTTTGTTCTCTAACTCTCTAAGGATCTGAATAACTGTTGGGATACTGCAGCAGCGTTACAACAAGCTGCAGTCTAAATGTTCTCTTCATAGTTTGAAGATGGTAAAAGGTGGATACAAATTTTCGAGCAAATTTTGTGAAATGCACAACAAGAAAATGCAATTTGACGCCCCTTTCCATTTGTTATTCGTTTCTTTGTCCACCAATTTTCCATATTTGCAAATTGTTGCAATATGGTATCAAATCTATTTTAGCATCTCAAAGTTTACTCAGCCCAGATTATTAATTATTTTTTTTATATGGTGAAAAATTTCTGAATAAAAGAACTTTGGCGCATGTCCATGAGCAAAAGGGACTGGTCATGTGACCTCATAAGTTATACCTGCTTTAAAAAAATAAGTGTCTGCATTTTACACCAAATTGTAAAATTATAAAATTGATATTATTGCTTTTTAGAAAGATGAAGTTAAAGTAATTGGTGCCATTTGGAAACACTATGCAATAGAGGGTTAATAAAGGTCGACACCGTCAGATACCACAGAACACCACCTTTGCTGTTTCTTTATTTTTAAAGTGAGATAAAGCAGCTGTCTACAGATCCAAGATTTTTTTTAAAGAATTTCTGACCTTCTCATCCAAATCTTGGACTGCAAGACAACTGCGAAACATTCTTTAGCTACAGGTGTTCATGTTTGTCATGCATCGCTGTAAACTTTGGGAAGCCTTTGGGATTTGAACCGTTGGGCCTACAAATAAATTTCAATATAAAAGCAGCCGAGTGCGCTACCAGCCACCGTGACCTCACCAATATACATAAAGTAGAATTATCACGTTTCTGCCAGTGACAACAAAAAACGAAAATGTACAAGCTTCATAAAAATGGGATTTATGGCAGAGTTTTGTCGAATCACATTAGCTTGCCCAGGTGTTCACCATAAAATGCTCAGTGAGTGTACGTCCTATATTTAGATATTGTTGCAGCTCAAAAAATGATGCAACTAATAAGTATATGGACAGAATGAATGGAATCATTAGCTGCAGAGCTGAAGTACACAGTTTTAAGGTGCAAAATAACTATTCCAGTATGTTTTTGATATCGAGACAAAGGTAAGGAGGAAGATGAACACACCTTTAGCAGAATGTAACATTTATACCACCCCTCCTGCTCACCATCAGTCACACACACACACACACACACACACACACACAAATACACACATGGCCTCTGTATCAAAACCTAATCTCAGCTCTTGTGTCTGCAGCAGCATCTTTAATGTACACCATCTCTGCTGCAGGCCTGCAGGCGTGTCGCTGCCTCTCCAGGATATTTCAGCTCGGCACCACGAACATGTTTTCTAACGCCGTTACGAGGTTTCACCGTGGCAGGCTGCAGCGCAGAGAATTTACAGCAACCTCCAGATTAATAAAAAGATAGCTTTTTCATCCGTTTATACACTATACATATATATATTCTCTGCATCCCCATTCTGATTTACATGCGGAATCTATTGTCTACCTGACATGGAGAATATATGAATATGTTAATAACGGCTTACAATATGAATTAAATTCCCACACATGCCTTACACAGGACTACTTCCTGGAGACTGAAAGACCAATAATACTATCATTGGGAACGATTTCTAAAATAACGCTCTTCAGAAGGAGGGAACATGCCATCCACTTCGGCTTTGTGAGTCACTGCCGTGTTTTTAATAGTCTTCTGACTCTGTTTCCAAAGTCTGAACTAAACATGGAGAAGCAGCGTTCAGTTTCTATGCCCAACGGATCTGGAACAAACTCCCACAGAACTGCGGCTCTGCTGCAACTCACTGTTTTTACGTCTGAGCTGATGCCATTTCTTAATTATTTTTCACAGCACTGTAACTTTGTTACTAATAAACTAACTACTAACTTTGTTGTTAATAAATCCTGTTTTTAAATTGCAGTTTGGTGCTTTCAATGTTTTATGTAAAGCACCACTTAACTTGAAATGTGCTTTTCAGGTAAACTTGTTTGGCCCAGTGGTGGAGGTCAGCAGATCAGTGAAATAAGATGTTGTGTTATTTCACAATTTTACCTCACTGCTCAATCCGTCTCCTTCTGACCTCCACCCTGCTCTTTGCAGACATGTTCACCTTGTTCTCTTCTGATAAGGTTGCTGCCATCAGTAACCAGTTGTCAGAGCCTGACCGGCCAACAGAGCTGCACTCATTCTCCCGTCTTGAGGGGGGAAATCTCTGAGGTTCTGCTGGAGTCCTGTCACACTACCTGTCTGTTGGACCCGATAACATCCAACCTCCTACAGACCATTTTGCTCACACTTAAGGAATAAGTTCACCATTCCCCAACCTGAAACTGTTTGTCCTATCTTTTAGTGTCTCCTCTATAGGTGACATTTTTCTTCTCTGTCAGAGTCAGATTGTTATCATGAGGTTTCATTCACAACAAAACACTTTCAGAAAACAACAACAAAATCTCCTCTGCCTTATGATAAAAACCTAGGCCCGGCAGATGAGAAACATATTACTTCAGAGGATAAACAGAGCTGGGCGTACATGCCTCAGCTGCACACAGAATATTATGTCATCTGTGAAGTGGGTTCTTGCTTTTTGCTCAATACTGGAGCCAATTTCTGCTCAGGCAGCGTTTCCCAACACACAGACCATTCTGTGGCGCAGCGCCACAGAATGAAAACCAAGCACCGCGACCTGATTCCAACTTAGCACCACACAATGCTGCTTGGTCTGTGGGAAACACGGTCAGGTCACTGTAGTCGACACTAAAAGGTAGGAAAAGAGGATCCAGGTTTTAAAAGGCTGTAATTCTCCTTTAACTATAGGTCAAACTCAAAAAGAAAAAAACTACTCCCAGCGCAGCCCAAATTACAGACCAGTTTAACTCCCGCTCTTTTCTATCAAGCATACTGGGGTGAAATGTATGTAAGAGAACAACCTGTGCTACCCAATCCAGACTGACTTTAAGCAAGGTCGCTCTACCGAGGCCACACTTCTGTCAGTGATGGAAACACTGAGAACAGCTAACACCTCTCCACTCTCTGAGCTTGCGATCCGCTTGCCACTGCTTCACGTCCTCCCTCGCAGCGAGATCTTTTACAGGATCACGGAGGGAGGAAGTGTCAAAACCACACGGCTTATCTGCAGGGTTCCTCAAGGGTTGGGAGGAATTAGATGAAATATCTTTAACTATACTTCCTCCTTAGGTGTTTTATCCCATTTTTTGTAATTCAACCTCATCCGTTTAGTGTTATGATTCTTTGTTTTTTTTTTGTTGTGCAGGTTTAATCAAGGTAAAAACTTATTATAATCAACTTTTCTCACAGACATCAACTCGTTACAGTCTGCTCCAGGATTCAAACCAGCAATGACAAAGTGTGTTTTTAACTCTCCAATCTGGTGTTTTGTCTGTGGTTGTTTCCCTGCTGATGTTTTTAGAGAATGCCCCCATCTGTTGCTGCTGAAAGTCACAGGAAGTATGAAGGACTCAAGGACTCGGAAGAGCGGTTGTTGTCTGTCATTATCGGCCGCCGTCTAACGTCTCACGTGTCGTTTGTCTCCTCACAGGCGTGAACGTGGTCGTGGCTCCCAGGTGGCCGGTAGAGAAGGTGAGCCAAACTGCAGCTCTGCCAGAACTCCTCAGACTGCTCCAACACCAGGTCTGTCCTCCTGCTGCAGGCCAGAGAGATGCTGCCACCTGCTGGACTGTCCCAGCAGCACAACACCTGCACATTCTGCTCCTGTCATGGGCCAGTTGATGAGTTAAAAAAACTACGAGCAGGGGCATCAAACTCAAGTTCATGCCGGGCCACATCAGCATAATGGTTTCCCTCAAAGGGTTGATTTAAAGACTGAAGAAATAATATTATATTGTTGTTATTATTTTAGCCTTATTTGATGAGCATGATTATATAGATTTTTCAAAGATTGGATTCTGTGATTTTGCATTGCTATACTGAATATTAAACATACTGCAGGAAAATAAAGAAAAAAATGGAAACCTTTCTCTATAAATTACCTTTATGACCAATCAAGAACAGATTTCAGAGTTGACGAGGTGCGCTTGAACGCACCCTGAAATTATACAAAGAAGATGTGACCAGCTTGTCCCCATTAAGTTAGACATTTATTGGCTTTTCCAAGCTCTCGAGGGGCAAAGAAGAGGTGACCTGGCACCTTCTCACAAAGGAAAGTGGCAGGTCAGACTTGGGCCACAGGCCTCGAGTTTGGCGCATGTGACTTAGAGCAGACATGTCCAAAGTCCGGCCCGGGGGCCAAATGCGGCCCGTGGTCAATTTTCATCCGGCCCGCAGCCTCCATCATAAAATCAATAACGCCTGGCCCGCATGTACAATTACGTAATACATTGGGCAGCAGCGCTGTTACCTGCGTGTTCTAAGTGCTGCCATCTACAGGCTCAAATAGGAACAACAAATTAGTATGTATGCAAAGCATTGCAAACCTTTCACCGAGGGTGAGTTTATCAAAGACTGTGTGATGGTAAAAAATATCTGTCCTGAGAAGCAGCAAGAGTTTGCCAAAGGCTGCCTGTGTGTCATCGGACATCAAAAGACCATTGGGAGTCAGAGGAAAGGAGTTTGACTTTTTTTCACTAGCTTGCGACGAAAGCACAGACGCCTCTGACACTGCTCAGTTACTTATTTTTTTGAGAGGAGTGGACAACGAAATGAATATTACTGAAGAGCTACTTGACCTACAGAGCCTGAAAAACCAAACAAGAGGAACAGATTGATTCTCTTCTGTTTGCGCTGCCGTGGATAACATGAAACTCCCGTGGAATAAAATTTCTGGGATAATTACGGATGGCGCGCCATCGATGACTGGCAAACAAAGCGGATTAGCAACACTAATAAGTAACAACAGCACTAGCGGGGGGGGGGCTTAAAAATTCTTGTGTTTAAAAATTCTGTAAATATTAAACTGCCATGGTGAGATTTTTTTTCAGTTTCAAATATAATTTGCACCCAAGAGTACAATTACTTCTCTTCAACTGTTACAAAAAAGTTAATTAAAGTGTTAAAAAAAGTGAAGTTAAGTGAATATTTAATTTCAATTTTCAATGTCAATTGAATTTTGATGTGCATGTTTCAAATGAACCAAAACATATGCTTAAGATAGCTGAAATTAAGATAAAAAGCAAACGTGAAACACAGAACGGCTCACTGAAATGTATTTAAATTAATTGCTGTTATATGTAAAGAACGTCCCCCAAGGTTGGCCCCCCTACATTTTTAACAGACCAAATGTGGCCCCCTTTGCAAAAAGTTTGGACACCCCTGACTTAGAGGGTTGGTTTGTAGTTAGAGGATTTTCCCCCACTTTAGTCAATCTTGATCAGGGCAAAAGATTCTCCTTAAAAAAGTGGCCCATGTCCACAGTGTCCAGGAGCAGGAACACACAAAACGAGTCCTCGTCACAATAATGTTGCAGTTAGATCAGAATAAACTGCTCTCTGATTTGGTTTTTGTTTTTCTAACACACACCTTAAATGGAAAGACTCAGTGTGTGCTTGTCTCTGTGTTTCAGGACTTGGTGACGGAGCAGAGTAGAGACGCCGCTGCGTTAACGTTAGAAAACCTGCGTCCGTCTCTTTCTGGTCGGTTAATCGACTCCGTGGAAGACGCGGCAGGCAGCTCCAAACAGCCCGTCACCAAACGCCAGAGGAAGCTGCTCCTGAAGAGCAGCTCGGCCTCGTCCGGCGCCCCCGCCGCCGAGGAGGAGAACCAGGAGCTGGCCAGGACGCAGGAATCCCGCCGCCGCCTGCTGAGCGACGTTTGTGCCAAATACCAGCCGAGCGTCGCCCGGCAGCCGGTCTCCCAGCGGCAGGTGTCGCGGGTCTACGTGGAGGACCGGTCCCGGCTGCTGTACTGCGAGGTGCCCAAGGCCGGCTGCTCCAACTGGAAGCGGGTGCTGATGGTGCTGGGCGGCAGCACCGTGTCCACGCGGGACATCCCCCACGACGCGGCGCATTACGCCAACCACCTGCGGCGACTGGAGGGCTACGATCGCGCCGGCATCGCCGAGCGGCTGCGCTCCTACACCAAGCTGCTGTTCGTGCGAGAGCCTTTCGAGCGGCTGGTTTCGGCCTTCCGGGACAAGTTCGAGAGCCCCAACTCGTACTACCACCCGGTGTTCGGGCGCCCCATCATCTCCAGGTACCGCGCCAACGCCACGCGCGCCGCCCTGCGGACCGGCGCCGGCGTCACCTTCAGGGAGTTCGTGCAGTACCTGCTGGACGTGCACCGGCCCGTGGGGATGGACATCCACTGGGAGCCCGTCAGCCAGCTGTGCAACCCCTGCCTGCTCCGCTACAACTTCATCGGGAAGTTCGAGCGGCTGGAAGAGGAAGCGAACTTCCTGCTGCGGAGCATCGGAGCGCCGGCGGACCTCACGTTCCCGGACTTCAAGGACAGGAACCCCCACGCGGAGAGGACTTCCTCCGACATCACCCGGAGATACTTCGCCCAGCTGAACTCCACGGAGCGGCAGAAGGCCTACGACTTCTACTACATGGATTATCTGATGTTTAACTACCCCAAACCCTTCAAAGACCTGCACTGAGCTGCTGCTAAAGGACCTCATCACCTCATTCATTTTTTTAACAGTTGGTCTTCATGTTTTAGTTTTTTTTGTGACAGTGCTCAGAAAACGACTGTAGCCCATAATGCACTGCGGCGCTGCCACATCCAACAAACAGCTGTAGCATCCGATTTTTAACACTTGAACTGTACTGACATTGCTGTGTTTTCTATGCTGCCCTGCAGTTTGCAGGATGGGACTTTTTTTCTCCCCATGAAAAAGTGGTTTTCCGCGGGCTTTAAATATGCACTATAGTCACATGAGATGTGCGTTTTATTAGTAGGTTTGTAAACATTTCCCCCCCCCACCCCAAAGGAGGCGACAGTTTTTATTCAGTTTCATCAGCGAAGTGAAGTCAGAATAACGTGGGGACACCAACCGTGTTCCGCTGTTCGCATTCGCGTCGTGTTGCCTAGTTGCTGCTGGAGCCAATCACAGCTCCTCTCTTCGGCCTGACGTCCGCCTGACGTCACGCCTACGCAAACAAAAAGCTGATTTCATGACGAAACTGGTGCTTTATACGAGACTTGCCCGATCAGTTTGATGTCAGATCGCTAACTACTGCACAGTATTTTCTCTTCTTTAATGTATGAAATCTGTCACACTGTGTGGAAAACATGTAAATGTAAATATTGAAATCTATCTAATTTTACCTTGTCCTCACGCTGCTACTCTATGTATTGATGAATAATTATTGCCTTTTTGTCAAATCGTCAAACCTGTTCGATCTCGTGAGGACTCTGGTGGCTGCGTTTGGGACCAAATGAAGAACTTTTGTTGCAGTCAGGACAAAGTAAACGGTTTAATCTGACAAACCATATAAAGTCGCCCTTTCTGTAAAATGCTCTAAAAATTAATTGTTAAAATCATTAAAGGGACATATATTTTACAATTTATTTTGTCCGTCGTTGAAAACCAGACAATGTCTGGATGAGGTTTAAATGGCCAACCCTGAGTTAAATACCCCAGACTAAAATTTGTACGGGAATTCTTATTACTGCAACCCAATCTCCATCTCTTTCATTCCTTATTTCCTGCCATTGATCTTCCGTTAACCATCTAACAAAAGGCATCAAACATCCAAAATCCCTCTGCCAATGTCCCTCTTGGCCCGCTGGTCCATTATGATGCCTCTGAAAGTACTCTATTAGGAGACTCATTTTACGTTTTTAAAGGGCAGAGTAAAACCAGGGAATAATCTGTAACGATAAAAACTACCCTCTGCAACACAAGTCTCTGCAGGAATCCGTAACCATTCGTCACAAACATTTAGATAAGGACTGCATATTTTTATTGTCCTCGTGTGTGTGTCTAAGTATATATCAGCACCTTTGCAGCTCCTCTCAGCTTTATAGATCTTTACAGTTTCTGCTCAGTGTTTAATTGTCCGTCTGCATCTTTATCGCTTTGTTTCCCTCTCAGTGCTATCGTAGTGTTTTGAGCTGCAGCAGGCCACTGTTCAGAGAAAGAGCTCTAAAACACACCGTACATTACCTCCACTGGTGAACGTTGCGGAGCATTTCGCAGCTAAAGAGCAGCTTCTTTCCCTCAGGAGTTGATGGAGAGCAGAAACAGAACGAGTGGAGCTAACACTGGAATAACAGAAACACAATGTTGCTCTGTGACTGCAACTTAAAATGTGACGATATGTCAGTGACGACTTCACTATTTGTTTCCCCTTCTGCTGATGTGACTAAAAAGATCATTTCATGCAGGCTGAAAGATGTTTTTATCGTCTGAGTGTGGAGGTGTCAGTAGCAAATGTTTTTTTCTTTTTATTAGTTTGAACATGACATCTGCAAACTTTCCAACCTTCACTTCCTGCCTTTTTCTTTTGCCATTTAACAGCCAAGAGGTGAACACCATGCACATGTGATGACTTCTGTGAAGTTTAGTTAATACATTTTCTCTAAATGTGTCAATCATTAAAGCATTCTCACCTTATAGACTGTTTGTTGTGTAACAAAGAGGAATAAGAAGAGAGACGCGCGTGACTCTAAATAGAAGCTGAAGAAAGACTGAAATGATAGAAGAAGTGATGTTTATGTCTGGTCTCATTCATGAATCAAACTTTCTGCCTTTTGGAGTCTCCTGTATGACCTCTAAGCCTTAACACTGCCATTTCACCCAATGCATTAAGTTGTTTAAAATATTGCTGTGACTACAAATAAACGTGTGAGAGTCTTGTTAATGGTCTTTTTTTTCTTTTTTTTGTGAACCCACTAACATCTGTAAAATGTTCCAGACAAACAAAATTTAATTTCTAGAACGGCCAGCCCAATCGCTGAATACTAATCTCATTGAAAACTTAAGGAGCATTACCAGAAATTTAGGAGGAATTGTGAGGCTGAAATACCACTTCATGGGTGCCACAAGCTGATCGACTACATGCAACACAGAAGTGAAGCAGTTCTCAGAAACCGCAGTTTTACAACTTAGTAATAATTATACAGTGTATATTTGAAAAGTTTGTAAAGAAAAATGTAGACCAAACTATTTCTTTGAACAGGCTATTATTCATTTTCTTTGTTTTCTGTGAAGACATCAAAAATTACACATTTTACCATTTTGATTCATGATCTACTCACATTTTAAACAGGCAGCTAATATCTATACTACATATAGTAACACTACTATATATAAGTAAATGTGTGTGTATGTATATATGTATACATACACACACATTTATTTTTTTAAACGAGCTGTGAGGTATCAGAGCAGATACGTCGTAGTATGGACACGATGATGTTCACGGTTCTTGTTGATGATGTGTCGAAGAACAAAGAGATGTTTGTGTCCCGGAGCATCAGCTCGATGTCTCGCAGTGTGGCGTCTGTCACCTTTTCATGGACTTTCAGGGCGTCTCGTTCTCTCGTGCCTTCGGGGGGAGGTTTAGTACCCAGCAACCCCCCGCCCCCCACATCCCTTTGTCTTATGAGATCTGAGACGCCCTGAAGGTCTGTCAGAGAAGCCTTCACCCCCCCTCCATCTCTGTGTCAACACATCATATATATACACATATATAGAGAGAAATAAATATAGAGAGAAATAAAACAGTGCTTTGTGTCAATTACTGTAAAGGTTTCCTGGTAAAGTGCAGGATATTTAAAGGAACTGAAAGCTGCTTCTTCCAGACAATCACGACTAATCCTCACTGACAGGACCCAGTCAGCTTGCTTTAGTTTGCTGTTGCACTGAGTGAAAGTATCTTGTATTTAGCACAATTAGTTGAATAGAACTGTCTTTAATTATCTCATTAGTGTAATTATAATTCTGATTTATCCTATGTTTTGCTTTTTATTGTTTATTTCAATTTTTTTTTTACTTTTTGTCACAATTTTGACTTTCTATCATGTCTTTTTAAAAAAAGAAAAGACATTTTAAGAAAAAGAGACATTAAAATGAACAAAATAAAAAAAATAAATAAATAAGCAAAACATCCATCAATGGAATGAGACAGTTGCAAATTGTTAGAAATACTAAGATAATTGTACCAAATACAAGATATTTTAACCCGATAAGATTAACACGTGTGATAATGTTTGAAAAGGTGTAAACTTCAACATTGTGCTATATAATGGTACAGTATATACTCTTGGTAACTCAGCGTTGATCACATCCACTTGTTTGACTCTTATAGAAAATTTAGCTTGACAGAAATAAAATCTGCACATAATGCGAGGCTGCTGGATCATTAAACTCACTATTAAACAGATATTCACAGTAAATCACTGGCAGCAACTGACAAGTAAATGAATGGAATACAAACTTATAATCAGGGACTGAGAGGTCAGTGAAGGCGAAGGAGTTATTATTAGTAGTAAGCAAAATTAATTGCTTTTTTTGGGGACCTTTCCATGCCCCAAAACTCACTAAATTTACATGTTATGTTGCTGTCTATCATTGATGCACAAAAAGGCTCAGTAGCGCCCCCTGTGCATAGTGGTTATTTCATTACATTAGTTTACATTAAAGTAATTTAAGATGAAACATTTCAATACTGTATTTTTCAGGTACGGAAAATAGTATTGCAATATTTGAAATGTGTTGTTGTTACAGTACTGTAAAAGAAATCATCACCACCATCGTGTAAAAACTGAGAGAATACCTCCCCGCCCCATCTTTACCTCTATAGGCTTCCCTCTTCTTCCTCGCCTCTTCATCTTCTTCCTCGGCTCTTCATCTCCATCCTCCCCTCCCCTCCACACAAAGAAGAGAATTCACAGATTACAAAACGGCACACGCGTTGCCTCTGGCAGGTTTAGGAGATATTGAAATCTTTAAATTGGTAACACAGTTCCTCCGATCTACATCTAATTGAAGTAATTGCAGGTTTCTTTAATTATGAGGAAATGGCTGATGGAGAGAATCAAGTGTTTCTGCCGGTTTGCACAGTAAAGTGAGACACACTCAGCCTGGAGCCTGTGTGTGTGTGTGTGTGTGTGTGTGTGTCAGACTTTAATTAGTTTCCCAATCAGCCCCCTTTTTATTACAGACATCACAGGGATACTTGTACAGTTGTTGCTACGATCTGCAAGGCGAAGGTCATGTGACCAATGAAAGGGAGGAACTTGTCATTTCACAGACTAAACCAGCATTTTTTGGAATATTATACATTTTACATATAATAATGTTATATGGTAATAAAATATTGTATATTATTATAATTTTTCATTTATTCAATATTTAATTCTCAAGTCAGGAAGATATTTCTTTCTTTCTTTACTTACAGGGAGAATAGTTTGGAATACAATGGAATAGAAATTCCATTCGTCTTTTAACGGCCACCGTAGGTTCTCCTAAACGATTCTGCAGTCGGTTGCAATGTGCAAACTCGCCACTAGATGCCGAGATTGAATTACACACCGCACCTTTAATATGGTGTCAACATTACAGTAAATGTTATATTCAAAATGGAACAACCTGCACCTGTTTGCCCCCCAGTGGTGACTTCAGGTAAGACAGGTGAGATGTCTCACTTTGTAGTGTGACTTCAGCTCTCTGAAGCCACGAGGAAATCACCTGATTGGTCAAAAGCATTTGGAAAGACATCTTATCCAAAAGTCCCTATTTCAGCTTCTTAGATGGGAGGATTTGCTGTTTTTGGTTTCAGTTTTGGAGAGTTAGAGGCCAACATTTTATATTATAAGACATTTTATTATTATTTATTAATATGAATTCTGGTCCACCAACAAGGTTCAGTGCGGCCCTTACTAAACACACTTTTTTTTAAGTTACAGAGTTCACACACACACACACACACCACTCGTGATGTCTGGTGAAACATGGTCCCTCTCACCTCTCTGCTCTGCAGAGGGCGACAACGCGCAGGACGCGCCACGCTCCAGCTTCTCTTCCATGATGGAGCAACAACATGACATCCTGTTGTTGTCACCGTGCTGATGTCCCCCTCGAGGCTCCTGCTCACACACAAAGACGAGAGAGGACACTCAGAACAGATTCATCACTATTGCTGACCTGGACGTTTTCCAAATGACTGTTTGTGATGTCGTTTCCGCGGTGGAAACTGATGCGGGCGGACAGGTGTCTTTTTGTATAGAAAACGGTCAAATCTCCGTGACCTCCTGAACTGTACGAGTCAGTGTTTGTCTCGTGGCGGGGATGCTGGAGTGTTGCTTCCACTGTAATGTGGAGCAGATGTGTTGACGCGCCGTGCGTCGCGGCCTGCGCGGCTGGCCGCTTCAGTGAGCAGCGGCAGTGCGCGAGGCGCTGGGTGAATGACAGCCGCGAGCCACATCGCAGCCCGGCTCGAGCCTCTGCGTAAAAGCCGCGCGCGCTGGAACACAAAATGGTTCCTGACGGTGCCGATCAGACCCCCCCGTCCCCCTAACACACACACCAAAAAAAAAACAGATTATCACAGAATGTGATCCTTCTCCCGTGTTCGGGGAACAGAAGCAGCAGCGCGGACACGTTCCCCGGACTCCGCTGAGCCGAGAGATGAGGAGAATAAAACGGATCTCTGTGCGCAGCCTCCCGGCGCACATCTCCATCTACCAGTGCGCAATAATTGAAATGGCGCATTTGGCCGCAGGCAGTTGGAAGGGCATAATGCATGACGATAGACGTCATTTGGCTCCAGAGCCAGAGGGATGTTTGATGTTGCTAAAATATATGAGTTATCGGGGAGGGGGGAAAGAGAGAGAGAGAGAGAAGGAGAGAGAGAGACGCCGATTCGCAGCGCAGACAGAGGAGAGGAAGAGAAAGCGATTTCTCAACAGCAAACGCGGAGTTTTGTTTAAAGGCGCAGATGTTGATGGATCATAAATCCCTCAGATAAACCGGCTCTAATATTCTTCTAAACAGGCGGATCTTCTTCTTCTTCACAGAAACGAGTTTCGAGGAGAGAACAGAACAGAACAAACCGCCCGCGTTATTGTAACCTAATCCTGGCCCCTGGGGGTCTGAAGGGCCCCGGGCGACACTCGTTCAGCCCTCCTCTTTATTTCTTTGCGGAGGAGACGCGGACTGGTTTTGTTTTTTTATTGCGCCTTCTGCTACAACCACACACACACATAGAGCCACACACACACACACAGGAGGACAGAGCGGCAGACTGACGAGGACGTGAAGTGAAGACCAGCCGGTATCCCTCAGATTTGCACCCGGGACGGAGCACACGGACGCCGGTCACCATGTCTTCTGTGTCGGTGTCTTCTCAGGTAAGGAAGCGGTCACACGGCGTTATGCGCAACGTGTCCAAGTTTAAGACTGAAATCCTCTCATTATTATTATTATTATTATTTGGGATACGTTTGACGAGTCCTGACGCAGACGCACAGTTTTGATCGTGTCGCCAAACTCCCGTTAAAATCTCTTCATTTGCGTCTTTGCTGATATCAACGACCGTACATATAAAGGATACACAAACAGATAATGTTTTCTGTTATATTACGGTACACGCTTAAGTTCGGCGTACCTTATTTGCACTAAAGATGTCTGTATTTAAGCAGAAATTCCACTTTCCCGTGTGCTTCCTGTTGTACTGCCGCCGCCGCCGCCATCTTTCCCCCTTTAAAAAGCGCCGAATCTTCACGTGACTCTGTGATAAAAGTGAGGATTATTGAAATTAATTTGAATTCTGTGGTGTATTTATATCCCGAATTTGCCAAAAGACTATAAACTAAGTATAGAATTTCTTAAATCGCTGTCTTGAGATTTTTATCATTTGCTGAGCAACAAGTCAAAGTTAAATGTTGAGATATTTTAATGGAGTATGGCGGTAAGGTACACAGCTTAGATCTGTCGATTTAGAAACTATTCATTGGGAAGTTTACATACAAATGAAAAAATGAACAAGACCAAATCTTTCTCCTAATGTGTTCACGTGATTTATATAACATATATTGCTCTGTCACCTGTCAATCAAAGGAGAGGAAGCTTCCAGCATTTTTGGTTATTGGATTTTGTCAATCTTGAATCAGCCTTTTAAAGACAGTTTGGAGACATTCAGACAGCAGTGGGAGAAGTACTGGTCCCTAAATTAAAAGTACCAATACAGCAATATACAAATAGTCCATTACAAGTGAAAGTACTGCAGTGAAAGTAGTGGCTGAAGCATCAGTGTTACTGTTGTAGGAGGTGGAGCTAGTTTAAACTACTTTATAAATGCTGTTAGTTTGGTCCAGTGGGTCCCAACCTAGGGGTCAGGCCCCTACAAAGGGTCACAAGATGAATCTGAGGGGTTATGAGATGGTTAATGTCCTGATACGTATATCTGTTTTCACTTTCAGACTTTTTCTCTAATCTTTTTTTTTTTTCTTTTTTGGTGGAATATTACATCATTTTTAAATGAAACCATGGCAGATCTGTTAACAACTCAGAACATGTGAAATGTGACCTGACTACACACCGTTTTATATAAGACATTGGAAGACTAATAGGTTAAAACCATAGGTTTCATTCTTAACTATGTGCTGTATTTTATAACCTTATGTTATCCATTATATCAAATCTATAAAACTGTCAGATAAATATAGCGCAGCAGAAGGATACAGTCGCCTCAAATGGAAATACTCAAGTGATGTGAAAGTACCTCAAGATTGTACAGTAAATGTACTCGTTTGCTTTCCATCACAGGTTTCCTTCATTAACCGTTTTCTCCGGTGTCTCTCTGCTCTGACATTATGTGATTATTACCTGTGAGTGTATCTCTGCAGCCTGTAATCATCAGAGCGCTGCAGCCGCTTATTTTCCTGTGATTCCTGGTGCTCCAGTTTCCAGAGGAGCTCTTTAGTTTCACCACAGCGGCAGACATAGACAGAAAGAGGAGAGCAGTGTTTGTCAGTTTGGCCCGGGGCAGCGCGCGGGCCGCGGGGCAGAGACTCGGAGAGCTGCAGCCGCCTCCTGTTCACCTTTCATGCTTCAAAGCTCCTCTTTACAATTGAGAGACTTTCTGTGAGGCGGGGGGATGGGAGGGGGGGGTCAATTAATCCAGAGTGTGTCTGGCCCTGCAGCCCCTCGGGTCATCACCATCCTCTGTTTCATCAGAGAGGCTGCCCTCCACAAAACCACCGCAGCTCCATGAATATTACATTCATGGAAATCTGGAGACAAGGTTGTTTCTAATCTAACAGGGGAGTCACTTCTCCGAAGCCCCCCCGAGGAGGAGCTACGTCCAACTGTCTGACACATCCCCAACTGGAGTGGAGCAAGAAGTCCTCAGGAAAAGTACTACAACCACAGTGTAGAAATATTCTGCTACTGTCGGGATGTGGAGTTTAAAGGATCAGTTCGCGGTTTCTCCAGTGTCAGGTGTCTGTATGAACAGTGAGAGGTAGATAGTCATTTAGTGCAAATGTCAGCAAATCTGCTGATGTGTTTTTGGCATCAAATTATCCTCAAATGTTATGTAAAAATGTCTGCTGCAAGCCGGAAGTCAGGGCTTCAGCCTTCTGCTTTCTCTGGTGGTGACGTCCCACTGTTCCCGCAAAAAGTTGTTGCTGCAACAATAAGTCACTTGACAGAAAAATAATCTGCAGCCGTGGTGATAATCAATTTTTGCTTTCGAAATGCTTCTTTTTCTGCTTCACTGGCATTGACTGAAGACATGGCTCCACCGACTGTTTGTCTCTTAGCCCTCTATTGCATAGCGTTGCCATATGGCAACACCATGCAGCTTGCCTGTGTAATAAAACAACAACGACCCTATAAGGGTTAAGGGTTTTCATTTAAAAAACCTCATGTAGACCAGCTGTTCTACTTGTTAAGCTCAGGTGTGTTGCTTCCTGTGACAGGAGGGACGGAGCATGTCCAGGATGTCTCTGAGCCGCTCACCAGTGTCTCCCATGACCACCCAGGGCATCCCGTCGCCTGCCCAGCTCACCAAGGCCAACGCCCCGGTCCACATCGACGTGGGGGGCCACATGTACACCAGCAGCCTGGCCACGCTCACCAAGTACCCCGAGTCCAGGTACGACCAGGGGGGCCAAAAACTGTTGTTGTTGTGTGACATTTACTGACTTTATGTTTCTGTCTTTGTCTCGTGCAGTTAAGTTCTCCTCTTAAAAATGTGTCACAGAAATCAGAATTGCCGTAAAATGATTATGAGAATTTGTGGTGTAAGACAAATGCAATTTAAAATAAAATGAATGAAAGGTGAAAAAAATCGTAAAACAACAAATAGATATTAGAAAAGAAATGGCACAGCTCTAATCCTAATAATATGTTCTAATAATGACTAATGTGATAAGAAAAGAACAGAGGTGTGTCATCAGTCACCGCTGACCTTGGATCATTAACTTCCTGTTCATACAGCTCTACTTTCGCTTTCCACTGTGCGAGAATAAAGGGAGCGAGGGAGCCTGGGCAGAGGGGGAGAAGAAGAGGGGGATTTTAATTGGGTTTTGGAGGACAGAGAGGAGGTGCAGCCGTGGCCTGCGGCGGCGAGGAGGTGAAGCTCCTGCTGCAGCAGCGGCTCCTCGGGGCGGCCGGCGGTGGTGGCCTCTCGGAAAAAGGACCTGACATTGAAAAGAAAGACAGAAAGAAAGAGAGAAGTTATTTTGCCCAGAGTGAAAATGAACCTTGACACGGACTTCAAACATCACAAAGGACTTTGTTCAAATTCGCATAATGAATCACTCAAGTTCATTTCTGCAGCGCCGATCACGCAGGAAGAATCTAAATCCTCCGACGTGTGTTTTTCCTTCTTGTTCCTTTTGCTCTGGAGCTCCTTTGCTGTGCAGGATGTTTGGGTAGAGTTCGACAATGTTTTGGCTTTCATCTGCTGTGTTTTCCTTAAAGCTCCTATATTGTAGAAAGTGCTTTTTTATTTGCTTTTTATAATGTAAGACAGTTATTGTGTGTCTAAGTACTGTCTCGTCTTCCAAACTCAATCCATCAATCTTTATTAGCACTTTTTTATTCAGTTAGAAACATAAACACAAAATGCTCCACAAAAGATAATATAAGAGATATAATCTGATGGCATCTGATGGCTGAAACTCCACAGAGAAATGTACCCAACCCGTATTCTAAATAAGACGTGCATTTGTGATGTCAGATCTACACCGTCATCGCCAACCCCACATTCAGCCAACCAATCAGAGGAGCTGATATAATATTAATAATTCTTTCTGCAGTAGAGTTGCAGAGAGAAGTTTGAGATGACTAACTAAATTGAGATGATTTCTTAGGCCATTATTTGAATAGGGTCAAGATATGTGACCTTTATCCTGTAAAATATTAACATATTCTGAGATCCTGCATTTTTAATGAAAGATTAGATGTCATTTTGATAATTTGCTAATTTTGTGAAAAAGTATCATCAGAAGTGTATTATATATCCTATCATCAGACGTTATTGCTCAAAGGACAGGATCTTTCTTTTTACAGATTACACGTCTATCACCAACTAGTCTGAAAGCGTGTGAATTAAAACAGGCATTAACCAGCATCTCTGTCAAGCTGAGCTACATCCTAAGAGCAGCGTGCTAACATGTCTGAAGATAATGTTGCCATGCAGGTATTTGCCTTCAACGCTGTGGTACCTGCTAAAATAATCGGGTATTATTTAACTTGGGATGTAGAGGCTTGAGTTTGAGCTTTTTAGTCCAGCCTGATAAATCCTGGACACCTGCAAGTCCAGGAAGCAGGAAGCTCGCTGTGTTGCAAGAAATAAAACTAGAACTTTGTTCCTGCTGCAGAACTTCAGGTGAACTACCTGAATATTATATTATAATATATAAAATGATCATGTTTCCTCCCAAAAAACTGCCCCTCAGCTGTGTTCAGTGGACTTCCTGTGCTTGATTCCTGCGTTTCTGTGCACGTGCAGGATCAGTCGCTTGTTCAACGGCACCGAGCCCATCGTGTTGGACAGTCTGAAGCAGCACTACTTCATCGACAGGGACGGGGACATCTTCCGCTACATCCTCAGCTTCTTGCGGACCTGCAAACTGCTTCTGCCGGAGGACTTCAAGGTAGTAAAAAAAAAAAATCACAAAGTAGTAACCGTTACCCGCAGAGTAAACTTGAATAATACATCATAGAGCTACTTTTTTTTTTTTTTTTTACTGCACTCAGATGAATTTGATGTAAATATATTTTACATGTAAATCTCAGTAAGAAAGGAGAGAAGAAAACCACAAAAGAACAAAGAAATACTATTTTTTTTAATGTTTGTACTTTACTATTTATATTTAATGCTATTATAGTCATCTACTCCCCTACTATTCAGTGGGATTACACTTTCTACTCCACTACGTTTATCCGACAGCTTTTGTTACTTTTTAGATGCAGATTTGACACAGTGGATAATATTCATATATTGTCAAGGATGAAACCAGATCATCAAAAATAGTGGTAATAAAGTAAAAAATCATCCCATGACCCCTTTGACTTATCACGTGACCCTTTGGAAGGGCCCGACCCCTACAATAGCTATTATTATGCATATGTAATATTATTCGTCAGAGGACCAAACCAATATTTTTACTGCAATATTTTAACTACGTCAAACGGTTAATACTTATGTACTTTTCCCTTCAGTAGGATTCTTCATGCAGGATTTTTATTTGTAATGGAGGCGTTTTTTTTTTATGTTGCTGCGCTGGTTCATTTACTTAAGTAAAGGATCAGAGTTGCATAATGAAGTGAGGGATATGGAGCCTGTGCCGAGGCTTTATTTCACCGTGTTGCGATGACTTTTCCTGCAGTAACAGATCAGAGTGATTCTTCCTCCGCTGGTGAAATACAGAGGAGGAGGCGGCTTCTTGTGTTTTCTTTTTGTGCGTGTGTGCGTGTGTGTGCGTGTGTGTGTGCATGTGTGTGTCTTTACTCCATACTGTTCTTGACGAGGAGCTGCTGCTGCTGGCCCCAGGCTCCCCGCTGTATCAAAGCCTCGCCTCCTTTACTCCCTGCCCCCTCCTCTCCTCCCCCATCGCAGGCTGGAAGCGAGGGATAGATGTGTTTTATAAAAAGGGGTTGTGTCCGCGGGGCTTTTTAGTCATCCTGAGCACAGAATAACAGAGGCAGTGCTCGCTAACTACAGGGAGGGAGATGAGAGAGATGCAATATGCCCGCTGATTCTCGCACACACACACTTGAACAGACACGTTGGATCACTCAGACACACACACACACACACACACACCTCGCACATTAATTTAGTAAAACACACACTCGTCTGCGCTGTGAGCTACACTGGATGGAGTTGTGCAGCCGCGGGCGCAGCACGCGCGGATTAAAGTTTCCTCCGCGTTAAAAGACTCGCTGCTGTTTGCTCAGACTAACCAAGATAACGATGTGCTGCCGGACAAAGACAAATAATTTCTTTCACCTCAAGGTCATGTTTCTATATCGTTGCATATCTGCGCCGGATTGGCTGCAAGACAGACACCATTGCACCGTTGCAGAGGAAGAGTCAATACAGCGACTGAGTCACTGCTTTCACTTTAAAATGACTGGAAACCATCTGGATGTCACTTCAGCGTCAGGCTGAAATCGACGGTGGCCGGCAGCGGCAAACAATGCAAAACCAGAAACACACATGCAAAAAAAAATAAAAAATCCTAGCTGCAATCACAAGAAAATAAAAAAAGTAGCAAAGACTTACAAACACACAAATGCAAAAGAAAAATGCTGCAACTATCAACTAGAATTCACTTACTTTTCTTCATATTTGCTCCCTTTTCTTACCTCGCCATCTCCTTGGCCTGTGCTCAATCTGCACTCAGCTTGTCATCTCTGTCCAATATGAGGAGAAAACTATGGTTGCATTGAATTAAAACATATCCACATTCGCTGTGTACTTCGGCTGCTCTTCCTTGATGCAGTAAAAGACGACGGCCAAGTGTTTAAAGTGCTTACCTTTTCACTGGCAGCATTTTTTCTTTTGGTTTGTAAGGTCTTTGCTTCTCCTTTTTTTTTTTCCTGTGATTGCAGCATTTTTCTCCTGCAGCGTTTTTCTGTTGTTGTTGTTGTTGTTGTTGCTGCATTTGTTGTGTGTTTGTGTCTTTTCGGTTTTGCATCATTTCTGTGTTTACGGCGTGTTTGTCCCTGTCGGCCACCGCAAGAATCAGCTGTCAGTGGATATTTCCCGTTGTCCTCAGTATACACAGGAACAAACTGCATTCCCTCATAATAAGAACAGATACTGTGGTATTCAGATCCTTTACTTTAGTGTTATGAGCTTGATGTAGTAAAGTATTATATCGTTAGATTATGAAGATGATTATGAGGAAAGGAGAAAAAAGTTCTCCACAAATCTGTTGTCTCTCTATTGGATCATTTCTTGAAATATCACCGTGCCAGAAGTTGATCTGCTCTCTTAACCGTGCACCTCTCCGTCTCGCCCAGGATTTCCGCCAGCTGTACGAGGAGGCTCGCTTCTACCAGCTGACGCCGATGGTCCGGGAGCTGGAGCGCTGGCAGGCGGAGCGCGAGGCCCAGCGGGCGCCGCCCTGCGAGTGTCTGGTGGTGCGCGTCACGCCCGACCTGGGCGAGAGGATCGCGCTGAGCGGCGAGAAGGTGCTGATCGAGGAGATCTTCCCCGAGACGGGAGACGTCATGTGCAACTCGGTGAACGCCGGCTGGAACCAGGACCCCACCCACGTCATCCGCTTCCCCCTCAACGGGTACTGCAGACTCAACTCTGTGCAGGTCGGTTCCCACGGCAACGTCTCCGCTGCATCACATGCATGTCGAACGGCTCGGTTCAGATAATTTTATGATTTTATTTTTTTAGAATGAATTTCTTTCAAATTAATTGTTTTGTTACTTTCGGGGGACTCAAATAAATAAAACCATTATTAGTGTACAGATTGTGAGATGTATCTCTTTACACAAAGATGCTCAAATAATAGGAAGAGAGAAGAAAGTTAATGGGGAAAAGCATCTGGACATCTGCAATAATCACCATGTACATATGAACGTATGACTTTGCATGTTCTGATCTTCTTATACGTGGAGTGTTGAGTTCGCTCCTGAATGACGGTGGAGTCATGTGATTACCTCCAAACGCCTTTAACAGCCGTCTCTGTCCGTGTGGCTGCAGGTCCTCGAGCGCCTGTTTCAGAAAGGATTCCGAATCAAGGCGTCGTGCGGCGGAGGAGTGGACTCGTCCCAGTTCAGCGAGTACGTCCTATGTCGCGACCTGAGACACAGCCAGTCCATCACCAGCACCCCGATCCGGATCAAACAGGAACCTCTGGACTAACAGCAAACTCATCTACAGTCATTTCACTTACATCTGGATCCTTTAGAATTTCTCCTTGCGGCGCTAAGCTGTCAAACCTGAAGACTTGAAAATGTTAAAAAAATAATAATAATAATAATCAGAAGACTTTAAACAGACGTTTGACTCTGCTGCGGATCACACAGAACTTTGGTTTGAGCCTGATGACGTGAAGGAAACAAACCAAACATGCATAAAACAGCTCATGTAGATATTTGTTATAAGAATCTGAATCTCTCCTCGATATTAAAGGAAGGGTTCGCGACCTTTCAAGTCTGTCTTAAAATCATTCCTCTTGTTCATACTGACCTTTAGAATGTCTGAGAGTATAGAACTGTAAACGTGTGACAAATCCACTCACTTAACCATCGCTTCCATTGATTTGGAGTCAGTATGAACAGAAGGAATCAGAGAGAGGAAAGCATTCATTGTTCAGACTGACACTGTTTGTTTTAAGTCAGACTTGAGAAATGAACCGATCCTTTAACAACTCGCTTGGTGAATATTGTCTACTGTGTATACAAATGGAAAGGTCATTTTTATAAGTGTGTAAGGACGCCATGGGGTCCATAATTTAATTCTTTTTATATAACTTTCATTTTGAAAATGTATATTTAATGTATTTGTTAGCTTATTTTGTGTGACACTTTAATTTGTACAGAAGTATTGATAAAAAGATTAAAAAGAAACCTCTCAGCTGTTTTGTTGTTAAATTCACGATGATGAGCAAATACTGCCAAATTCAGACAAAAATTAAACTCGTTTCTTTATCATTTTCTTTATTTCATTTTTTTTGCAAAGGTACAAACAACTGTAAAATTGCATTGCCTGAAATGCGTCAGGATTGAATACAGAATGTAGGAAATATAAATAGTCGCAAAAATTGTGTCCTTCCAACAGATGATACTTTAGCTAGGTGCTCTGAAGCCCCCTGACAGACTGAATATACAGTACATACACCACAGCTTCAATTATCAGTTAGAGCTATATACTATACAAACCAAATGCCCGTTATGGGGGGAAAGACATTTAAAGCGTTAAAAACCTTCAATGTACACACCCTTTCCAAAAAAGTCTTCTTAAAAACTGCCTTTCAACAGCAAACTGTGAAGCAAAACTGCATATTCAACTACTAGGACAAATTAATATTTTCAACAGTACAAGGTCGATATTTTCAGACTGTGATTTGTATTCTAATGTTTCGTAGTCGCACGTTGAGCCAAGAGTTAAATCACACGTCAGCCGGGATGAAGAGGAGGAGAGGAAACTGCAGGAATGTTAATTTGATTCGAAGAGTTTAATGTTTTTTTTAGCTTTCATGAACGCAGCCTGAGTGAGTTTTACTGTCAGTAGGAGAGCCAGCTCCCTGTGATGACTGGAACTTAAACTGTCAAAAGTGAATCATTTGCGTTAAAAGGGAAAGTTCAACATTTGTTCCCTTCTCTGGCGGAGTCAGATGTTTTGGATTTATCCGTCTCTCATGTCTAACCATGGAGCTAAAGCCAGCAGCTGCTTAGCTCAGCGGAGCATAAAGAGCCGCTCGCCTAGTTACTGAAAACCATGCGCTTCATATTTGGACATGAGAGAGAAATCCACTAAGAACATCTGAATGTGGCAGAAAGCGGACAAAATGGTTAACTTCTCCATTAATCGTGCTAGTCTGTCGAGTGTCGCCGTTCTCAGCATAATTATCTCTCACACACACACACACACTAAAATGATCTTCCAACCCTCCAACTGTTCTGTTACCGTTCATACGACCAGCGAAGCTTCACAGTATTCGCAGTACAAACTCCTCTGTTGATAACACACACACACACACACACACACACACAAACAAAATGCTGAATAAAACATTCCCTAAACTTGTTTCTGCCCTGTAGCTCTAGATGAGTTAAAATGAAGGTTGAGTGTGTGAGCGTACCAGCCTCTACAGTCGAGACTTTCTCACATATCTGACTGATTAGAAAACTTAAGAAAAAAACAAAAAACAAACAAACTGAGCAGCCCACGAGCCCGGCGTCCTGAGTGGGTAGCTGAGTGGGCTACTGATCGCAAGAGACGGACATAAAATCGTATGTTGCTATGGAGAGGTGAGGAGAGCTCAGACCCGAAGGCACCTCTTTAGGTACGGCGTTTTGAGTGGAAACGTCGGGGAGGATCCTGGCACCGCCGGCCGCAGGATTTGCTCGTCTCAGTCTGGAAAACACTTTGAAACTCTCGGTTAGAGCGTCTCGTTTCAGACCTGCAGCTTTCACGCGTCAACTCCGCCTGGTTTATATCTGCCGCTATTAACGAACACGGAGTTGAGAATGTTTTGTGCTGTCTCAGGCTAGGCACGAGGATGAGCTAAAACGAGACGGACGACGATGTAAAACCTAGAGGTGAGCATTGGAGGTGACAGACTGAGGATGATGATAAAGGGGAGCAGGTGAAGTGTAATCCAGTTCCAGATCTGCAGTGGGCTGAGTGCACTTTCCTTGAGGGACACCTTATTTGAGTAGCGCTTTGTAGAGCATTAGCGAGCGCGCCGTGGTGCGGTCCTGCTCCAGACAGAAGATGAAGTCCCTGAGGTTAACTCTCGTGATCCGCTGACGGAGCTGCTGGCGGGAGGAAGAGGCAGGCGAGGAGGCCATGCCCGAGCTGGAAGCCACCTGAAACAGGAAGAGACAGAGGAGCGTTAGACCGTCCCCACTGTCTGGACTGAAGTGTGAAGAACCAAAAGATGTGAATAAGAATTCAACACAAGAGTGTTTGAAAAAAAAAAAAGCTCATTCTTATCTAATGGCTTGGATACACTAAGGTTTTTTTAATTATTATTTTTTTTTAAATCACATTATTCAGCTCCTGCTCACGTCTCGATTGAATCCAGGGGTTAAAACTTCACAACTCACAATTCCTGTTCTCACACTATACAGCCTGATGGTCTCAGAGACAGCTTCAACAGTGCGAATGCCTCACAAGAGACCAGGATTTGAAACAAGTTTGACATTCCTTCGATCACACCATTGCTGATCAGGAGCTGGTCGTGAGGAGTTAAGCCCGTGTCTGTTACACGATGGAGCATTGAGCCAAAACTCGGCCGGATCCCCAAAATAGTTGCAGGAGTGAAAAATGGTGGCAAAATGGGTCAAAAACTGCACAGTGCAGTACCTGCAAAATGTTACCTCTCCTAGGGCTGCAATTAATGATTAATCAATTCATTTATTGTTTTCTTAATTAATGAATGAATCGTTTTGTCAGAAAATAGTCAAAAATGTATTCTATTGTTCCCCATAGTCAAAGGTTTATTTTAATTAGTTCTGACAGTCTATTAACAAAAAAAGTATTCAAGATTTACGTGTGTGTAGATTCTCATTCATCCAGGTCATTGTAGTGTCAAAGGAGAAACAGAAAACTCACACACCGACCAATATTTACTCTTTGAGTACTCATACAGGCACTTAGAAATGGTTGTTACCCCAACTGGACATGTAGTAGTACCATATGTATTTGGTCTCTCTGAAAGAATCTTCAACAAACAAAACATCCATGTTGATTTCAAGCCTGGCAACACCCTCAGACAGAAACTGGTCCACCCCAAGGACAAAACTCCAAGAGAAAACCTCAACAATGTGGTTTATGCTGTACAATGCAGTGAAGAGTCATACACGTCATAATCTATCTGCTACACACCATCCTGCCTTGAGATCTCATCCCAGGAAGTTTACCTGCTCTTCACCATCAGAGCAGGACTCGTTCTCTGGATCATGTAACCATGACAACTCTCACTCCACTTCACACCTTAAAGTGTGACTGATGGACCATCGTTATGAGTGTGTTGTTTACAGTTTCACCCGGTGATCCAGAGATATAAGCTCCTGGTTTCGCAGAACTGAAAAAGCCTTCTGGATGGGAGGTGAAACGTCTTCAAGCTAGAAGAAGAAGTCCAGTTGCTTACAAGTAACTCCTTTGACACTATTCGAGTTTTATTACACATATTAGACTCAGTGGTTACAGCTTTAACCTCGAGTATCATTAACATTAACTCAGTCCTCCCACACCTATATGAGGATCACCACTCCTTCATGTCACGGTGTGTGTGTGTGTGAGTGCAGCCTGCAGCCAGGTACCACCCCGCCCTGCAGCTATCAGCACAACACAAATCCTCTGTGCTGCCAGAGATGTTGCACCAATAAACACCGTTTCCCAAGATGACTCAAGGCGCCTTGCTATCTGTGGTCACAATATCCGATTAGCCCAAATACAGCTCTGTGATGGCCTAAAGATTAGAGAAGAAAGCTTGTGACTGGATGATCATCGGTTCCCTGCACTAGTTGTATAAATCTGGATTGAGAAATTGAAAGCACTTGACCCTCGGCTCATACTTCTTGCAGACTTCTGAGTGTGTGAATGTGATGCAAAAGAAACATCCAGACTTAATAGAAGATTACCTGACAGGGCAATAATTTAAAAAAATAAAATAAAGCTCACAGTGAACTTTACCGCAGCTAAGAATAATAAAATAAAGCGTTTTACACTCTCCTCCCATGTGGCACCTTATGAAGCGTGTGATGCAGCAGTGCAAACTACTGGACGGACAAGTGAGCTTCTATTTTCTGCAGGAACAACACCTGAGGCAACACCAGAGAAACTGAAAACCAAAGTGAAATACTTCTACATTTAAATTTCAGGCAACAAGTCTTCTTCAAATAAGAGTCTGATACAGGCAGTGATTAAAAAAAAAAGATTTTTAAACAGAAGCCCATTTTTCAAAACAGATTTATGACTAAGATACTAACATTTTCCATATTTTTATCCACTTTTTCCTACATTACATAAATTCAAACGACAAAGCTGTTTTGCTATAGAATTAAAAAGGTTGTCACACCAAAAATACTATTTACTATTTATTCACCCAAGTTTTGAAATATGAAATGTATGTCTTGAGTCGAAAGCAGTTGAGATCAAAACTGATCGTAGTGATGTTAGCGGATTATTCACAGTTACATGGACGTGGGTTACACATCAAATTGAAATATACGTATATCATAACATCATCAAAGCTGTGAGCACCACAAACATCTGACTGGATTGTGGAGGCAGCAGGAATGTCAAAACCTGGACAAATAAAATTGAATCTATGACTTTTGGACAGTCAAACAAGCAAACCAGGCCAGTGATCTGTGATGGGTGTTTTTTTTTATTTTATTTTTTCCCCAGATAGCATTGAAATTCAAGAAAATAATCTGCAGGTTACTGGATTATTGCAAAATACTCAAAGTTGGTAGTTCTACCTGAGAGAGTGCACAAATCATTTCCATAACATTTAAAATCTGATCTGTGGTATTGCGTTATTAAAACATAGTTTAAATCTCTCCACTTCTATATTGTATAGCTGTGCACATATAGCAGACTATATACTTTGAACCATCCTCCTTTGGCTTCTGTGGAGCCAGCAGCTGAAAAACTATTGTATAGATAACTGTGCTGCCATTTTGTGCAGGAGCAGAGCCTGCAGGCAGAGCTGACAGCAGAGGATAGGAATGAAGCTCCAGGTCCATACAGGAACACAATCAGAGCATTATGAAGCTACACAGCCCGCAGGCATGTCAACCTTCTCCATGAATGCATGTCTGCACGCACACACACTACAAAGACACACACCCGAGCACGCAGGTGTGGCCTCTATACTGGCACCACACCACTATGTCCACATACGGCACCAGATTGATCCTTTATGGACTTAAACCGGCAGTAACTAATATTTTGTCCGCTGGCAAGCAGCGAACATGAAGAACTTAAGTTGAAGCAGCTACACATCAACATTATCATTCATTTTAAGTCGTGTTTCTGTCCACCTGCTTCTTCTTAGTTTCTGCGCTCTATTACCTCCTGAGGGAAATATCTGCATTTAGATGCCTAAATGCTCCATTATTTTCACCAGCTAGTCTACACACAACTGTCCCTGTTTGGCAGGTACTGTGGTACAGTTACACTTTTGCTCCTAAAAGCAGAACCAAAAATGCATCACTCTTTTTAGGCCAGTGGGGAGTGAGTTCCTCCTCTCTTGATAAACATGACTCTTGCTCCAAAACAAAGCTTTGTAGACATTACAAAGATCCTTTCTTCCTCTTTTCTCTGCAAGACTCTGAATTCACACCAGACTTGCCTGGAAACTTCCAGCACAAATGATTTTCTGTTCTTTCACCCTCCCTGGCTGCCTCCTCTATCTAATCTGCCCGGAGCTGCTGCAGCCCTTTAGCTCCCGACTGCAGGCCTGATCAGGCTTCAGATCGTCCCATCCTCCCCCACCTCCACGCCCCGGGGCGGCCCGCTGTTATGAATACATGCTAGCAACGCAGCAGCTTTGTTTGCCTCGCTAAAAGAAAAAAAAACAACAAATAAGCAGCCATACCTTTTTACCTGGGGTCTAGATAAAACTGAGCCGCTACACAAAACCTGGTCAACGTGAATTAACTGCAGCTCTGACAGACCTGCGCTGCTTTAATTCAACATTCAGGCGTATTGAAACCTTGACTGATGCAGATTCATTACTGACTGCCAGACAGCACATAGCTCACACATCCCAGAGTTCATTCCTCCCCCCAATCAGAGGCTTAAAGCACCCCCAAAATGTTGAATTTCTCCGCAGGGTCTCCTTCCCCTCATCATCACTCGGCTGCCTTTGTCTGGGTCTGCTGAGGGGCAAGCCCTGGGCAGGATGTGTGGGGGGATAGAGAAAGCATGTGGATGAGGGTGGGGTGAACGAGAGCACCCATACTGCAATGCAGCCTGCCCCCAGTTTTATGATAACATCCCCCCACCCCACCCTCCAACAACCTGCCCCAAGCTCATTTCTGTAGAGCCCAAATCTATGGCTTGCCCTCGAGGGTGGAGAGAGGGGGGAGTCACACCCACAACAAGCCCCCGGGCTGGAGTTGACCCCCTTCACTCAACTGTGGTCACATTCACTCGCTGGATTAGAGGAGAGAGGGTGTGTGTGTGTGTGTTGATAGAAAAGGTCAGGAGTCCTTAGTTTTCTCTGCAGTCACCCATGCTCAGGATCAGCGTTCAGCAAGTTACTTAAAAAGTATAAATATTCATTACACTCATTGAAATAGTGATCACATTTCTCAACTCAACTCAAAGTAATTCAACTCAATTGTAAATTCAATTTAACCACAATATTTAGCAGATACCAGCTTAATGTAGGTATATGGTATCTGGTGTCTGACGGCTGTTGAATTTGATTTAAACTCATTCAGAGTTTGTCCACCAGAGAGCACTGTCATGTATTTACATGATGTTGCTCACAATTTACAGGATCAGTATGAAACCTGTTTATATTGTTGGTCTTGTCAGTTTTTGGTTAATGTAGCAACTCCTGCTGGCTATTTGGTACAGTGACAGCAGATTTTACTATATAGACAATATTCATTTTGTATTTTGCATAGTTTACAGTTTAAAACCTCCTAATTTTCTTATACTGGCCCTTAATGCAGCTTTTCAGTTCAGCTTCTCTCTGAAACAGGCTGTCTCTGCTCAAGTTTTTTTGGGCCCCTTCCTGATGACCCTGCTTTGTTGTCATTAGCCTCAGGAAACTTCCTCCAGCTCTGGAGGCTACTTAAAAAAAACTTTAGTTGTAGATTTTCACTTGTTCATTATTCCAATTAGAAACGTCTGTTTTTACGCAACTACCTTGTATTATTTTAAGTGGCCCTATAATATTTATACAGTGACATTTTAGGTTTGGAAAAAGCTCTAACTACTCTCTTGGTGACCCTCGTCCCTCTTGACGGACCAGCTGCAGCTGAGTAACAGCAGACAATGTGTGCCTACACTGTTAATTTCCACTGTTGTACCTCTGAGCCGACTGAAGAGCCACCCGGCGAGTCCAGCTTGCGTTTCTTTCGTGGCCCGATGGCAGCAAGGGCCGTGAGGTTGGCGTCTCGTTGCCGCATCTGTGCCAACTCCTGCTGCTGCATCTGTAAAGGAAAAGAGAGAATGCCTGATGAATTTAATAGATATTTATCTTTGGCATTTGATCACTACAGGAAGGAAAAAAAAGATCAATGACATGTTAAAATGATCTAAATGTTTTCATTGAATATTTACAAGAAGACAGTAGCCTGGCCAGTCCTCATTGTAGGACCATTTAGTTTTAAGGTTAGAATGAGGTTTAGCTTTAGGTCAGGGTAAAGGGGCAGGGGTTAGGCATTTAGTTATAATGCATAATCTCAACGAGGGGCCTCACAAGTATGGAAGCACACACATATGTGACCGAGATCTGAGCAGACAGAAAATGTAATTTGAGGCAACATTTACATTCTCATTAACACAATGTAATGTTAATTAGAAGGGAAGGAGGGCACATGGTGTACACACATGCACACGCACACACTTGAGGACACTTTGAGGACACAAAGATGACAGCTGCGTACACACACAGGCACACAGAACACTGTGTGGCCAGTAGCTCTTCTTCCTGTATTTACAATGTTGCTGACTCTAGACACACATCTGACCAATAATTGGGCTATCACTGCCCAGACTGGGAAACAAAACTTTTCGAGTGTTCTCTCATTGTACAGCTTAACCATCTTTCCTCATTTGTTTGGATAAACGTGTCTGGAAGATTACTATATGCAAGGGCAGTGAATGTTTTTCTGACATAGCTTGTAGTGATTGCAAAGAAGAAGAAGAAAGTCATTATATATAAAGACTATATTATCTTTACCTAAATATTTTAAAAAAAAAGTTTGCCATTTTATAACAGAACATATAACGTGTTCAGACTGTGTAAACTAAACTGCTGACATGCCTCCAGTTGACTGCCTCCTCCCCCCAGGCCTCAGCAAAAGGCTTATGGATAATGACCCGGGACCTCTGCTTGCTTCAGGTAATGCCTAAAGTCCCTCAGACTCAGCGCCTGGCTTTTGCCTCGAGGTGACGCTGCATGAGGACAAATATTCCACATGGGGGAAGGTTTTTTGTGTGTGTGTGTGTGTGTGTGTGTGTGTGTGTGTGTGTGTGTGTGTGTGTGGTGGCTTAGCCAGCTTCCTGTTATTATAAAATGATGTTGGAGGGAGGTGGAAATGCAGCTTTTGAACCAATAAATTACATTATCAAAAGTATGATATGTATTATCAATTAAATATATATATTAGAATAACAGTTGTTATTTTTTATTTTCCACCCACCGATTTTATATATAGAATATTCAATTGGAAATACCTAGGATTTAAAGACTATGTGAGACAGTTTATTGGTTTTTCATGTTAGGTACTGATAAAGAGAGAAAGTACACAAACTGTTGGACCTGAGCTGTATTTCACTGCACAAACTGTATATTCACAGTATGGACTGTGAAGCCGTATGTACCTCTTTAGCCTTCTGCTTCAGACGGGCCTGTTCAGGATCTTCTTGTCTGGCACGACTCTGGAAGTGGAGAACACAGAAGCTCAGATTTTAGTCTTTAACAAAAAACAAGAAATGTAGATACATTGTGTGAATATATGTAGTTCATATACCTGTGTGTGTGTGTGTGTGTGTGTGTGTATGTGTATGTGTTAGTGTACCTTGGCAGCTTTGAGCAGCATTTCTCTCTCTTGCTCGTCTTTTCTCTGTTTCTCCATCCGCTCCAACTGCTCGAAGAAACGAAGCTGAGAGCGTACATCTGTTGTCTGTTCATGATGATCTTCATCCTGGTGGAGGAGCAGATAATGAGCAACAGATATGAGGGGGAAGGCAGAGTTGGGGACTATTGTTTTGCATTTTGCATTAATTACTGATTGAGAATTTTATCTAGAGGTGAAGTGATAATGAAAGTAATCATTAGTTTCAACCCTAAATCACTGAACGTGTGAGTTCGTTCTTACCTTTCCCCCGTCTGTACGGTGCTGAGCGATCGCTGAAACCTTCTCCAGCAGCGTGCGGAGTCTAGACTGGGTAGCATGAGAAATGAAGTTCACAACCTCCAACGGCACCTCGGTTACACCGAGCTTCTTAGCTGAGGACGAGAAGGAAAAAACAACAGTGAAGAGTGAAGCTCTACTGTGCCGTGAGCGGAGGAGCACAAAACATTTCCACTTGTTTTGGAATGGATGTTTCCTCTGCAGCACGTGTTGGGCTCTACTTTTGTCCTTGGACTAATTTTAGACTCTGTGTTCCACTGCTAATAATGGGCACAAGTGCTTGAAGGCTTGAGTGCTCTCAGTAACATTAACAAGAGTTTATGCCGCAAGCAAGATTTAAAGATAAGTGACAGAGGCAGCAGAACAAATCTCCACAAACATGACACATCACTGCTGAAAGTAGTTCAATTTCTCCTCTATAGTCAAACTGGATCACTCAGACATTGTATGTAAATCTTCTAATTTTAAGAGTGTGTGTAATGTAGCTGTTATGAGCTGTACCGGAGTTTGTTCGATTTTCAACATGAACATTCATCATTTAATCTTCCTTAGCATTCCAGGATGCAAATCAAAGTTTGACCCTGAACCAGGTTCAAACTAACCAATGACAGGTGACCATACCTGTATCCAAAATGCGGCGGTGCAGCAGGCCAGGGGGCAGGAAGGCCTCGTCCTTACAGGACCGGATCTTGGTGCCAACGAGTTCCGAGCTGGTTGCTAGGATACGGGCGTTTTCCTCATTGAGGTTGACGCCGGCCATGGACGCAACATCGTTGATGTCGTCGTCATCTCTGAGGATGACAGGTGCAGAGAGAGGTTAGCTGCAATTAGCCAGATTTTTCCTCACAAGCATTAGAAGTAAGCCAACAGAAAGCCGGAGAAAACAGAAATCAACCGTTCGTTTTTTAATTGGGAGATTTACCCATTAGTATTGATAGTTAGTATTGATATTGTTGTAGCAAGATGTTTCTTATGTTGTCAGCTTGGATCTGTCTGACTATGGTTTCTTGTCATTTCAAAAAGGCTTCTTTAAATTTTAGGTTGCTACGACCCATCACTGTTTTTCTGTCTTGTCGTCATTTTTAGAATCTCACTAAAAATGAGTCTAAAAAAAGTAACTTCATTTAAAAGAAAGTATTTTATTTTTAATTTATTGAAGCTGGATTATTCAGCTACAGTTATCAGAAGTTTGAAGGGATGATGCCACCTGAAGTAAAACCTTCTCTACTCTGAAGTGTGTGTGGACTGATAACTTCCTTTAAGATCATGAATCACCTCAGACAGCTTGAACTGTGATTCATCTGGTCTACAGCTGAGAAGTCTGCCCCAGCATGGTGAAAACATGCTACCCTCTAGTGGCTCATATGTGAACCACAAGTCCCTGCCAGTCCTATCTTCCTCCGCTGAGTTTCCCTTTATTGGGGATCATTTTAATAAAAGCCTTGTTAAGAAATTAAGAGATTCTTTGCAAAGAAATTGGCTGTTTTCAAAAGGTTACCAGTGTGGAAGTTAAGGGGGAAAAATGACATCCCATGTCTGTCATTCATGTTTTGTGTATTTACAGGTATAGACATTGTTTTATGATAAAAAAAAAATATCGTTGCTGGTATATCAATACAACTGTCACCATATTTTCAGTGTCTACTTTAACCACTCTAAATTATTGATATTTTCTTCTAAACAGAGCTCACAAATATTTACATTTTGTCATCGGTCATTTAAAGCTAAATAAATCATCTATCAACTTAGATAACTGAGTGTTGTCCTTGTGTTTTAAAGTGGATCTCATTTTTTTTTCCTTTACTGCATGAAATTAGTCTTTAATGTGAAATTAGGAAAGTTATCTTAAACATGGGATGATTCACAGGCAAGTTCTAAAGCCACTTGTTTCTCTGATTTCTAAGTGTATTTATGGAATATTATTGTTGATGAATATGAAAGATCAATATCCGTGGAAAGTGTTTTTCTTTTATTTAATTGAGTTATGATTCAGAAGGGCTCTTCTTCACCTCTTGCAGTATGTTTCCTTCAACATTATGGTGTCCTCCAGGAGGCTTTGGTTTTGTCCTGCTTTATGTCCTTGTCTATTATAGAACTTATCCCTGTCATTTCCTCATGGATAAAATGCTGTCCAGAACTATGAGTTCAATTTACGCAGGGGGAAGCAGGGAGAATATTTAATTCCCCGACCCCTGCTGTATTGTTCCTCTGCTCTGAATAAGGGTTTTGTGGAAACAAGAAAGGATTGTCATTTCATGCAGACTCTTAAAACTGATTTTCCTGAAAATATTTGCTGCTTAATTTTGACCTCCAGAGAGCTTGCCAATGTGTTTCTACTTCACCTGAAAGTCCCGCCCCCTGGGTCACTCAGTTTCTTCTGATTAGCCTGTGCTGCCAGGTGAATAGGACTTTTACCCAGTATGGTGGTAGGCCCCCTTATAAGTGCACCTGAAAAGTGCAGAGTAAAGAAACAATATTGCTGTAGTTGTAGTTGGATAAATCAATCAGACCATCTGGTGAGGAAGCTGCTGGACTCACCTTGAGGTCTGAGAGTCTGACTGGCGATGACAACAGGTGAACGAGTCTGCACCGTCTGCACTCCTGCTCTCCCCACAGCCTGGAGACAATGACAAATGAAAAGGGACATTGAATTATGATATTAGCAGGAAACAAAGTGAGACTTTGTTCTGGTTTCAAAAGTTATGGTTCCCTTCCACCTTAAAATTTAGCATTTACTCATCCTTAAATTTGATGACAGTGTCGTTTTTCTCTGTGCAAAATGACACCTTTGCAGAGTTTCTTGTAAAAGTTTCCCAGCCAAAACCCTGTGTAAACCACCTGGTATTGATGTGCATCTCAAGTGAACATAGGCAAATAAACATGTATCATAATTATTGTTTGAACCTCTGAAGAGTTACTGTGTTGTTACCCTTTTGTATAATAATACTCATATGTCACATCAGATTTTTTTTTTTAATGGTAATATTTTGTGAGAGAAAATGGGACCAAAATAGAAGGCTGAGACGGTTCAAAAATACACTGTTTAACAGTTTTGTGGCCCAGGTTTTTCAGTTCAGTATACATTGATTGTAGAAAAAATAATCGTCTCAGCGTAAAACTGAATTCACGGTCGTACTTCTGTCATCATCTTTCTTTCCACCTTCACCGTAGGTTGCTAAATGCAGCCACACTGCAGACCTAGAAAGTTCTGCTGGAGCATCTTCTTCACAACAGCTGCCTACCTGGTGTTTGTCCACTGCCTACAGTTTACTATAGATGGTTGGCTTTAGCCCCAGCACAGCCACCTGCTGCTCTGGAGGGTAAATGCTTATGAACCAAACGGAACACATGCAAACTGAAACATTACAGTCAAACTGAACGGTTCTGACAGTTTTCATGAACCGTCCTCCCTAACACAAGAGAAAAACGATCTGAAACTATACAGGAACGTCAAATACAATCTCTACATCATCTTCATACCATAGCTGCGTTCGTGAGCGGGGCATTCACTCGGACGGTGCTGGTGGCCGGACTGATGGGCAGCCGCGGCCGGATGGCGGTGACGGCTCCGGGGGCGGCCAGGGGGGGCGCGGAGGTGGTGGGGGGAATTGTCGTCAGGGACTGCTGGCTGCTGAGAAGAGACTGACGCAGGGTGGGGAGGCTTTTCTGTGGAGAGTAACAGGCAACATGTCAGGATGTTTGTGGTGAGGTGAAAAGAACAGGACACTGCTCTTCATTGCAGATAAAAGTTAGCTTGAATTGACAGGAGTCTGTATTTTTCATTTCTTTAAATAGGATATGATATTTTACATTAGCAACACACTTTTTCAAAATTACTTACATTTCTGCCTAATTGAATTTTATTATCTATGGAAACCCAAGCATAGAGCCGCAATGTGTAGTTGAAAATTTCAAACTACTTTAATAAAAGAAAAGAATTACATTCCCTTTTTTTTTTTTTTTAATCTTTCGGTCGACTGAGTGAAAAGCAAGGCTGAATAGTGCCGTGTGACGCAATCCCATGTGACCTGGCACCTTTGTTAAAATGTTGCCAATGTGGAGATAATTTAAAGTGTTGGAGAGTGAAAACAGAATACAGTTTGCAATGATTGTTCAAACTATCCAGTGGGGGTTCCTCTGCAAAATCTTTTACCACTACTGCATTCATTTGTTATTGAGTACGAGAGAGAGAGAGAGAGAGAGAGATGGCTGCAGCAGCTAAAAGGAAGCTGGTCACAGCCCGCCCACTCAATCCGCAGCCAACAATCCAGTGATGGTGTTCACGGCTTTGGATGATGATGTTTAGTGATATGGAGGACAGTGGTTTTCGGAGGCTTGTGGAGCACATTGAGCCCAGTAACGATACCGGGCAGAGGGTATTTCTCAGATGTGTGCTTACCAGAGATGTTTCTTTGAAAAGCATGTATTAAAAACATTTATGCAATATTTTTTTTAAATGTGAAAAACTTAACTACATTTGATATTCAGCCAAGCTTTTAATATTATTCGGCCTTAAGCACAGATTTTAACTAGTGCATGACATGACTGCTGACAACATTACTTTTAGTGCTACAAGTATAGCGGCAGCAACATTATAAACACTATTGATAATCCATGCTCTCAGTAGTGGTTAGTAATACTGCTCATGGTAACAGTATAAATGACATCAATAGCTGTAGTAGTTGTTACAGTATCCATAGAGTCAGTGAAATAAGTAGTAGTGTAGTATTAGCAGCAGTAGTGAAGCAGATTTAACAGGTAATAAGCATAAAATTATCAGCAGCAGAATAAACAATACAGTACGGTTACAGTGCAAAGTGTTGTGATGTGGTAATATAGAAATTGTAGTTTTGAAGACATCAGTGTGAATGTGTCATTACCTTGAGGAAAGGGATGAGGTAGGGCTGTGGAGACGACTTCAGCTCCGTCTGCAGCCGAGTGGTGAACTCCTCCGGCTCAATCTTAGCATCCTGAACAAACACACAGCAAAGTTAGACTCAAGGAAAAACACCAACAGTCAGCGAAACCCACCCCGAATACATCCACACATGGAATAAAAACAGCTTACGAGTAGGTCCTGCACCAGGGCCTTCACATTCTTGGAGGTATCTGGGGAGGGGGAGTTGTGGGACGCCAGCTTGATGAGCGTGGCCAGAAAGTTCTTGCATTTCTTCACATTTTCTTGCATCTCCTGTCAGAATTTCGGAAACCAGATAGATTAGTATGTCAGGTACTCACACAAACTCAAATCTTCATTCTTATGTTATATGTTTAAGTGTGTGTGGGCGATGGGGTGTCTCTTAAGCTGGGCTCGGACTACAGGATTTTACAAACCGATTGTGACATCAGGTTGCATCACACACATAAAGAGAATCTTAGCAGATGTTCCTCCCTCTAATCTCAAACATACATACACTAGATTTCATTTTTTGGGATGGGGAAAAAAAGAATAATAAGTTAAAGGGAAATGTAAGAGTTTGGATTTAACCTGACAAAAAGACAGATGCACACTAAAATTTGAAGATACTGGTGAGTCACACATTACAGGATATTATTGAGATTCTCGTGCCAGTGGGAGCAAGGCACCAGGTGATCTCACACGATCTCACAGGAAGGAAGAGGTGAACAAAACAAGACTGACAGTGCAACAATTTTCTTTAGTTTTCCTTTCAGTTGCACTGAGGAAAAAAAAAATACAGTTTTCGATAAAAAAAAAATTGAAGACAGGATGTTTTGACTTCAACAAGAACTGAGAGGTAAGATTTTTACTCATCACTTTTAGTAGCTCTCGACATTTGCACATATGCTAGCTAATGTTAGCAACAAGGGCTAGAATGTTTACGATTAACTTAGCAACACAATCGTCTGCTCTGGGATGGAGTATCCTCATTCACTCATGTCTATTTGTAGACTTGTCTCTCTCATTAGCTTTTGTGGTCCAGCTCAGAAAGTAATAACTTAATCATCCAGGTTTTAAATTCTTGATTTTAATAATGGAAAATTCTCAGATCAGAGCAGCCTCAATGAGTCTGCAAGATTGGTTGTATAAACCCCTCAAATTACCAGATCATCTGGGTTGAGAGATCGGTACTGTCCAAGATCCCGAACCAGACTTTCCCTCCGATTGTCAAGAGGGAAAAATTAATCCAAACTTCCTGTAATGTGTAGTCTTGTATATTGAGTCCTAAATGAATTTAACAAAGTGAACCAGGATGACTGTGTTCCATAAAGAGAACTATACCGGTGTTGTTCTCTGAAAACGTAACTGAACCTGACCTGTGATACAACAGTCACTCTGGCAGCAGGCGTGGCGGCTGGAGCGGGCGTCGTGTTAGTCATCGGGGGATTGGACGGCACACCAGCGGGCTTCACCACGGGTGTCCCCCCCGCCGTTATCACTGTGGTAGCCTTCTGAGCGGGGGCCATCTTCACCGACACTGCTGTACCGCCAGGAGCCACTGTGATGGCCTTCTGAGACACCACAATCAGGCAGAAAATCAAAATTATTAGAATCACTATTTGGTAATCTGCTCTCAGAAGGATTCTCGGTATAGTCAGGCCTTCTTCCGTGTTTCATGTAAACTATTTTGTTCTCTGACTTTAGTCTTTACAAAATGATTTCTTTTCATTCATTCTGAGACAAAAGTTGACATTCATGGGAGAGATGTACTGCAAAACTAGCAAATGACATAATAGTGTCCTTTTCATTCCAAATTCTCACAATGTGACTGCTGCTGAGACCCACAAGTTGAAATGATACAGAATAGACTGCCTGACATGAACTTTTATTATTGCAGTTTTTAAATAAATTTTAGAGAAAAAACCCTATTGAGTTGAAAAGAAAAGTAGTTTGTCTGACTTGCAGTTTCAAACGTTAGAGCTGCAGATGGATGAACAGCTGATGTTGCTGTTATCACATGATGTGAATCTTATATAATGTTAAATGTAATAAACTCTATGATCATTGTCATCACATAGTCTGAAGACACCTTAAGGTAGTGCCTCCCCCAAGGTAGCCTTTCCTTTATATTTATTTGTGTTTAGGCAATATGCCAGTAGGGATGCAAATGAGTTCAGGTCAACTGCTAACAATAAACACACCTGTACAGTGGTGGTGGAGGGAGAGGGGGACTGAACCATTCTTGTCTGAGCGGGAGAAGCCAGGCGGACGGTCTGAGTTGTACCAGGAACCTGCAGAAACCAGGGTGACAAAAGCAGTAGCGCTGTCAGTGAAAAATTCATGAAAGAACACAACTAGAACTACAACTAACCATCATTATGCATTCATTAGACAGTTGTTTTTTTTTAATAATTTTTTTGTCAATAAAACCTGACGAAACGGAAAAATCGTATTGTCCCAGAGCACAAAACTAAATATTAGTTGATTAGATATAAAAAGGTTATTCGCAACTAGGACTATTTTTCGAAGGACCTAAATAAATAATTTCCAGACTCTGTGCATTACAGTCTCTGAAGCGTCTCTTTATTCGACCTACCAGGCTTGGGGCAGTGACCCGGATGGTGGCCCCGGCCGTCGGAGTTGCGGGTCTCTGCGTGATGTTGGTCACCGTTTGACCCTGCTGCGTCTTGGCCTGCGCCTGGGCCAGGACCTGCTGAGGGACCATTACCAGCTGGCCCGTCTCCGTCCGGACCAGGACCATACCTGAGGGAGACAGAACCATCACACCATCCGTCAAACACAACATCACTTATAGCCAACAGATACATCAGACCACTTTACACAAATCAGGGGAATTAATTCACCAAGAAGTTGTTGCACAGTGAAAACAATTTACCATCATGCTCTCATGTATTCAGAAACTGCAACTAATGATTCTTTTCTTTACCGATTTATCTACTAATTTGGTTTATAAAACATCCATTACTATTCCCTAAAACCCAATGTAACATCTTGTTTTTTCCAACAATCCAAACCCCCAAAAATTTCAATTTACAGTACTGTGATAGATACAGTAGTTGTGCATTTGAGAACCCTGAAATAATTTACCAATATATTTTTGACCAATTACGTCAATATTGATAAGTGACTCTACATCGTGAGGAATGTGCTTTCACAGAATATTTATAGATATCAGAATTTATCTATTTAAAGCTATGCTTTCTTTTAGTTTGTTGCTGATGTTTACTGTCATACATGCAGTAACCAACTCAAATTCCTGATGTGATTGAACATACCTGGCAAAATAAAAAAGTGATTCTGAACTATTGCACAGGCCTAAGTGGGTCATATGAGTAACCGTCAGTTTCTATAAGGCATAAATAAAAAGTGAAATGTCCAGCTGTTCTCAAGGCATTTCCAAAATCCTCAAATACTCGTCTGACCATCCGGATGGAACAAAAATATTCTATTCGCAGAACCATGAAAAATGTTTCCCAAGTTGTGCCTCTGCTTCCAAATCAAAACAAACATGGCAGCCTGCAGGGTACCCGGATAAAGAACAGAATCAAAATTTGGGAAAACAGATGACAAATCTGTTATCATACAGTAGACAATAGTTTTTTATTCCGGTGTCAAGAAGAGTCTGAGGATCCTGGAAATACCTTAAAACAGCTGGAAGTTCTGTTAAACCGTCTTATGGCATTTTCCCAAATGAGTATTTCTTTACCTTTTAGAAAAGCTGACAGTTACCCAAATGAATATTAAAATATAAGAAGCTGCCCATTACACCCAATCAGAGCATTGCTTCCAATCTTACTAAAAAAGTATCTGATGATATTTGAAAAACTCTGAAGATGGTTCAAAAACATTTCCTGCTGTTCGTGTATTCCTAGAATCTTAAAACATCCCTTTCACTATCTGGATTAAAACACATTTTTTCACAAAGAAGGTCGCTGTACGTAACATGTCCATGCTCAATTTATACAATGTGAAACGAAACAAATCACTAATATTGATTGTTCACTCCCCATTGTATATTTTGCCTTGATATTGTGCTTGTGTTTACAAAAAGAACAAAGTTACATGTCAGTTCCAGCTGCCTGGAGAAGTAAACTCAATCACACCTAAGCAAACATGCTAAAATCTGATAGGTTTTATCCAGATGGTCTGAAGAGCTGCTCAGGATTCTGGAGATATCATCAGAACAGCAGGAACTTTTGTTAAACCACCCTTAAGGCCTTTATTCGTCAGTAGGACAGATGTTGAGCTCCGTAACTCAAATGTAATTTTAAAACCTGAGCGGACCCTGCATGCAGAGTCACAAGAGGTAACATGACGCCTCAAGTGAGGTAAAAGTGTGGCATCCTTGTGTTTAGCTCACCGGGAGGCATGGTGAACCCGGGGGGCAGCTGGATGGTGGTCTGCTGCTGAGGCCGGACCGCCAGCTGTGGCTGAGGGGCGGCCGCTCTGGTGGTGGTGGCCACCAGTCCGGCTCTCTGTTGCTGGATGGAGGTGGCCACCACCTGAGCGCCGGGCGGCCTCACCACAGCCAACGCGGGCTGACCCACTCCGTTGACCGTGGGCTTCACCCCGGCGGCGGCCAGGGTCACGGTAGCCTGAGCCGGACTGGTCCCGGTCTGGCTGATGGGGGACTGGGATGCGGCAGAAGGAGGGGTGCTGGCCAGGATGACAGAGTTTCCGGAAACAGGCTGGCTGGGCACCAGCATCTTGGTGTGGATCAGAGGGTTGCTGTGGTTCATGACCTGAGACGTGGTGGCTGATGGAGAAGGTGCCCCCTGGGTCACCAGCTGGCCACCCTTGGGGTCGACCCCGTTGTGAGCGATACTGGACGACGGGCTGGGGTGCCTCTGCACAGCTGCGGTGGGAGACGCCACTGAGGACTGAGTTACAGGAAAATTAGGTTGTGAAGCCATGGAGGAGATGATCGTGGAGCCCCCGGCACTGACAGCGCTGACAGCACTTATTACACTGTTGGCCCCGGCTGGAGCGGCGGCTGCGGGCGAGTTCACTAACTTCACAGCTCCGGTGTTGCCGTTTAAACTTTGTAATCCGGGAGAAGCGGCGCTGACAGCCTCCGCCGCGGGGACGACGTTGGTGCTCGGACCCGGGACCGCAGCCCGGTGGAAGCTAGCAGCGGCGGGCTGAGTGCTCAAAGTTACGGGTCCCGGTACCGGAGAGATAGTGGAAGGAGGCGCTCCAACTGTTTGTAGACTCGCTCCGGCGGTTATTACGGCCCCGGCGGCGGCAGAGGAGGTAGAGGAGGTGATGGCTCTGCCGGAGAGCGGCTCATTAGCGCCGGGCTCCGGGTTTAACCCCACTCTCGGATGCCCTTGTTGCGGCTCCAGAGACCCCACTTGATCGCGCACTTTCCCTGAGAACTGACTGACGGCGCCCGAAGCTCCCTCCCGTTTCACGTCGGAATATGAAGCAGCGGGAGCCTTTCGATCGCCGAGTTGTGATTCCAGAGAGCCAACTAAGTCGCTAACTGCCTTTTCATCCACCTCATTGAAGAGCATGTCCTCCAGTGGGTCGGAGGCTCCCGCCATCTTTGATGTTAGACCGTTGTGCAAATCGTATTTTAGAATGTACGCATGCGCGGAGTATCCTTGTTGTTTTCGAGCATAGAAATAGAAGAAAGAGATTTGCACCTTTTGTGGGGCACTCAGATTATTTGGTACAAAAAAGTAAGAGTAAATTGACACGATTAAGAAACTAAAATGTGTTAAGTACTTGCTATGAAGAACTATAAAGCTGTAAATACACGAGAAAGTGAATTTAGTGAGTGTTTCCAAAATTCATAGTTTACATACTGTCTGTAAAAAGGCTTAAATGTCAAAAAAAAATCACTAGGTAGTGCTGCGAATATTCAGTACAATTTCTGCAGGATTTCATAACAAAATATTTATTTGTAATTATGTATATAAGTATGGACGTCAACATTTTTTTTTACATCTGTCATGTTGATTATAAGTTTTTGTTTATTTTTACAATCACATTGTAATGTTCAGGCTTACAGAACTTTATTCTATTACTATCTCTCTACTATAACATTTCAGAGAGACATGTTCTCTTTATAGTCCACTGCAATGGTTATGATTTACAACCTTTTTGGAACTACTAACCTACTTTATATACAGCTAGTTTAGTCCAAGGTCACCAGATAAAAATGAGTCATGAGAGGTTTAATGTCAGAGGAAAGATGGAAAACAACAACAGACCCACACACCTGGTTTTGCCCTTTCTATAATCTTTAAATTATCTAATGAAATATTGGATTATTTGAACATTTATTGAAATTAAACCATGTAAGGTGTTCAAAGGGGGATAACCAGCTCTTAACTCATAGGCATCTGAAATGTGACCCTGAATACACACTGATTTTTGTAAGACAAAAGATAAAAAGGGTGGAAGCCACTGGTTTAATATTAAACAATAGGTTGCATTTTAAACCTTATGTAATAAGCTTAAAACCTTAAAATGATGTAATATGTTGGCAAATCTTCTGAAAAGTAACTAAAGATTCCAAATTAAATGGAGAAAGTATAGTGTTTGTGTAGCGTTATTAATTAGCATTACTTGCATTAAATGGAAAATAAGCAGCTCAAAAGTGTACTTCAGTACAGTACCTGAATAAATGTCATACATGTACTTAGTTACTTTCCACCAATGCGTGATGATGAGGTACTGTTGTTTTTACTGCTCTTCTGTCCTTCACGGATCTAGTTCCTATGGCGGCGCGTAAACGCGCGAGATTATGATTTCCCGTTAGCCCCCGCGTTCACAGAGCCGTTGGTTCGATGGAGGAGGATGAGGTAGCCATGTTGTAGCGGCGAAGGAGGAGGAAAGCACAAACTGCCCGAAGGATTTTTTTCTTTGTTTTTGGAGCACAGACCGCGACTGTTGAACTATAAGGTTAGGAGGGTCCGTCCATCTCGTTCCCTGTTAGGACTGCCGAGCAGCGGGAGACACCATGAGCGGCGGGACGCCCTACCTCGGGAGCAAAATCAGCCTCATCTCGAAGGCCGAGATCCGCTACGAAGGGATCCTGTACACCATTGACACCGAGAACTCCACTGTCGCACTCGCTAAAGGTAACCAGCTAGGCGATTAATGCTAACTGTACTTAAAAGCGTTAGTGGTAGTTCATTTTGTTACAATACGCCTGTTAATGCCACAATCGGAGTTTTAAAACAATATTTTTGGAAAGTAACTCGTCGTATGTGAATAACCCGCTACGTGCGACTTTAACTTAGAAACTATATGTTAACAAATTGGTGACGTTTAGCGTCAGTTTTGTAGCGTGAGCTAACAAGCTAACGTCGCTACCATTATCCAGCAGAAAACTAGGGGGCTAATTGCAACATTACTTTAATCCAACGTGGATTTTTATCGCATTTTTGACACAATATCTAAAAATGTGTACAAGCCATAACACATGACGAGACTTACACGGTTGTGTGTTTTGTTTTGTTTTATGCTGTTTGGCGTGAAATAGCGTACACATGGCATATGTCTCAGTACAATCTTCTGCACACTCTTTAAATCCAAACCCAGTTTGAAATAGGTTTTCAATTAACGTGTGGACCGTAAAGTCACCTTCTTTTTTGGGGGGCTGTCTGTATTTTTGAGCGTTGTTTACTTTTATCTGTTCTTTCAGAAAGCTAATTGCAACGGTGCTTTGGTCAGACGAGGAGGTAAAATGACCGCTAATAGACTGAATCAGGCGACGTTTTAATAACCCGAAATCCGGGAATCAACTATAAATATCCCGTTCACAACATGAGTCAGCTTCTTTCAAATAGCCAGGGAACAGTCCGAAGCAGCTGCACGCTAGCCTGAGGTTCTAATGTTTGTGGAGCGTTGATTGAATGGCAGGTGTTGTTACTCTTAATTGTGCTACCAGCTGCTGTCATTAACTCTGCTGCAACCTGAACAACTCACGTCATTAAGTACGCACTCATTTCACCTGGTTTATCAACAACTTGTGACTCTGAAATATCAATGTCATTATTCTTATGCAGTTTTAAGATCAATGCAAACTAATGATCTAATGCAAACACATTTGACCAAGTAGTACAGCAGTGGCGAACGTATTCAGATCCTTTACTTAAGTGAAAGTACAAACACAGATAAGCTCCTGCATAATAACTCCTACTTCAGTACATAAGTATTTGCAGCAAAGGGTAGTAGTGGAACGTAAATAGTTGTTTGGTCCCACTGACTGATACAGTTTATTGTGTATGACATAATTAGATTAGATACTGATGCATACGTGTGTAAGCAGCATGTCACTGTTATAGCTACCAGAAGCAGAGCTAGTTCATTCTATCCAGTGGTTTCCAACCTGGGAGTTGGGCTTCTCTGAAGAGTCACCATATGAATCTGAGGAGTCATGAGATGATTAATTAGAGATTTGAGATGAAAAAAAAGTTATAAAAAAAACTTTGTTGTTTTCATCCGTCCTGGTTAAAATGTCATAATTTGAACACTGTTTGAAATGACACTTTGTGAGAAGTTAAGGTGTCAAAAGTCACTAGTTGTTGGAGCTGTTGACAAATTATAGAAATGTCACCCCTACTAAATGCTGCTCTTTGTAAGATTCTGCTGGTTCTATTGATAACAATGGGTTATATTCTAAAAATCTTGGTATATTATTAATTGTGTTAAATCTGCATCATAGCCAAAGCTACATCCCTGAATTAGTTGAAGTTTGATCTGTGATGCTAATTTTGAGCTGTAAACTCCTTGTTAGTACGTTCCTTTGGTACGGAGGACCGCCCCACCGACAGGCCCATTCCGCCTCGAGATGACACCTTCGAGTATATCATCTTCAGAGGTAGCGACATCAAGGACCTGACTGTGTGTGAGCCACCCAAACCAACATGCTCTCTTCCTCAGGATCCCGCCATTGTCCAGGTGCAGGCTCACCACATTTGGTTTTAGTATTAATATTTGGAGCCATTCTAAAAGTTATGGTCCACAACATAACAATAACCACCTCTGCTCTCCTCCCCAGTCGTCCATGAGCTCTAGCTCCTCATCTTCTGCTGCCACGGCTCCGACCCCATTCCAGTCTGCTGGCTCCTATGGCCTCTTCAACCGCGCTCCAGTTCCTGCCTATAACCAGTTCAGCACCAGCCCCCTAGTGTCCCCACAGTTTGGACCTGTTGGTGTTGGTAAGCACATTATTAGGTTGTCCTGGAGAAAAATATTTTGTAATACTGTACTACTTTACCTTTTCTTGAGTTCGTTTCATGTGTCTGACTGTAAAAGACAAACTAGAGAGACAAAGACAAACTGGAGAATTTTTGCACAACATCCAATGGTTTTTGGTCTCTCTATGGCTCTTGTACCATGCAACAGAAACCAAGAAGATTTTGATTGACGACATCACTTAAGGCCTTCATTCGCTCAATCCCTTAATATGCATTGTTTCTAGTTTCTGGCTGATTATGGATCTTTTTTAATTTAGGTCAGATATATAATACTGTGTAATTGAGTAATATCAAAAAGAAGTCAATGGATTTAATAGCTTAAGCCACAGAAATTGTACATTTATTGCATATAGTAATGAAGTTGTTTTGGGTTTTTTTTTAAACAATGAACAGCTCCTTATGTTTGTACATTGCATTGTGGGGGAATCCACCAACAATACACTCAAAATTTAGTGGATTCTGGACACACTGGCAGATATTTTTTTGGCACAGCCCTGACTATTAAATACACTAGATCACATAACAGAGGTACTTTTGGGAGGTACGAAGTAGGCAGCACACAGCATTTAAAAGAACCAAAATTGTTGTCGCCCTCAATTCTCTATTCCTGCTGTTCCTCCCCATATAGGACGGTCATTGCCCTCCTTTATGAGCGATACAAGCACAGCTGTAGCCCAGTCTCAGAGCAGCGCTGTTGGCTCTGCTCTCCCGTCTGACTTGAGATCTCTGGGTACTCTTGTAACCAAAGGTAAAAACCTGAAGGAAGCAGGTTGAAAAGGCAATCACCAATATGTGTCTACTCATCTCACCGGGTGACATTTACAGTGCTTAGATTTTCACATGAGATGTTTGAATTAAGTCTTTTACTCATTTCTGTCCCATTGCGACTCCAAGTTGTAACCTTAAAAAAATTTATATAAAATGCATTGTCAAATCAACCAAAGAATTTAGATTCTTCATGCCTAAACCTAACCGCATGCCCTACATCAGGGCTGATCAATCCTGTTCCTGGAGAGTTGCTATCCTGCATGTTAAAGGAATCTCCCTACTCAAACACATCCGATTGTAATTGTTATCTCATTATCAAGGCATGTTTTACTTCAGCTGCTTAATGAAGAGTTGATAATAATAGAAAAGAATAATTGTGTGTGTGTGTGTGTGTGTGTGTGTGTGTGTGTGTGTGTGTGTGTGTGTGTGTGTGTGTGTGTGTGTGTGTGTGTGTGTGTGTGTGTGTGTGTGTGTGTGTGTGTGTGTGTGTGTGTGTGTGTGTGTGTGTGTGTGTGTGTGTGTGTGTGTGTGTGTGTGTGTGTACGTACACACAATGACATTGTATAAATCATTAATTAATAAATAATGCGAGACATATTAAGTGATGCAGTTTTGTTGTTTGCCATCTCCAAAGTTGTGATTGAGTGTAAGCCATTAAGGCCGTTGCACAGTAAGCAAAGGCCTTAATGGTGTTGTGAATTTAGATGGTGGAAAGGAGAGGTGGTGTTCAGGTTCAGCTTCAGGTTATCATAGTTTGTCTTGAGGAAATTAGCCCAGCCATTTCACTTTAAACAAGATAACTGACAGTGTTTGTGTGCTTTTGGTGGTTCAGTCAAAGCTAACAAATGATCAGGCTGATGTAGCTGAGTCATGGGGAGCGACATGAACCATTAACCCTGATCTCTGTTCTGGTTCTCCTCTAGGCCGCAGCAGCCCCAGTCTGGATCCTTTGCGGAAGAGCCCCACCCTAGAGCAAGTAATCCAGTCTGCCCCATCGGCTCCCACGGCTGCCACCACAGCTCCAGCTCCTGGCCTAGGACGTAGAAGCCCCGCTCATGCTCGCACGGCCCCCTCCACCGCCGGCCAAGGCAGCCAGAAGACCCAGCACCAGGATGGCATGGACACAAGGAGGGGTGAGACTGTCAGGGGAGGCCGTGGCAACAGCCAGGGCTGGCCTGCACCCCGAACCATCTCAGCGTCTCACAGTCACATCAGTGCTGTAGATAGGGCTTCCACTGCAGGGTTTACCCACTCTATCTTTAGCCACCCAGGTGAGACCTCAGGCCAGAGAACAGCACGTTGCTATGTTCTGTGCTGCTGTCTTTCAGTGAAGAGTTTTCTCCTCTTTGTGTGATTTGTTAACATTTTGTTCCAGAGGTCCCACATTTGAAAGCGTTGTGCCTTTGTCTGGAGGTAGGACATTAGTGTCACCAGGGCTGCTCTCTCATGACTGTTGCCGTTGTTCTGGAAGACTAAAAGACTCTGCTATTCCAGGCACAGATGTCCAGAAAGTCCCCAAACCAGAGAGTGAGCAGGCACGAGATGAAAGCAGGGATACCAGTAAACGTTCCACAGGTTAAATTCCCCCACCACTCTGAAACCATCTTAAACAGCTTAGCTCCATGCTCATTAAGACTCTGCATGCCTTTCCTGTCAGACAGTGGTGCCCATACACTCATCCTCTACAACCACTCGACCCCTGAACATCCCATTTGATGTTTTTTTTTTTTTTTTTTTTTTAATTGACATGCTGTTCATGTCAATGGACTTCAGCCGATGAGACCTGTCTCCTTGGTGATAATGCTCTTTGTGCTGTGGTGATGCTATTGATTAGTAACTGAATGATTTACTGCATTTTCTCCATGTTGGATGTGAATTTAATTTCTGTGACTGATGTACAGCTAACAGCTGAAGTCAAGCTGCTGTTTTTATGGCAGTTTTTTTTTCTCCACTATCTTCTTATGGGAGTGGATGTGCATTGATGTTGCCATGTAATAGTTGTATTGTTTACTGTTGTTTTTTTTTTGTTCTGCACTCTCTTCAACTCTTTTTTCTTTTCCTTCAAAATAGCGTCAATACTTCGCTTTTTTATTCAGCAGCTGCCGGTGCACCGGGTAACCGACGTGGGCGAGGTGGTGGACACCGTGGCCGAGGACGTTTCAATGTACGCCGAGATGGGCCCATGAAGTTTGAGAAAGACTTTGACTTTGAAAGCGCCAATGCCCAGTTTAACAAGGAAGAGATTGACAGAGAATTTCAGAGCAAGCTGAAGTTGAAAGGTATAAAATGATAAACAACCAACCAGTTTTTGGACATTTCTTTAGTTAATAAAATAATCAGCAAATTGATCAATAATTTTAAAGCAATCCTTAGTTGCAATCCTGTACCCAAGTACAAGTAGATCAAAACCATGCTTGAGTAAATATCATTGCTTATACATTTGGTGTGAGTGTTCTTCCTGTTGTTACTCAGATGAGAAGACAGAGAAACCGGAAAAAGCAATGAATGGAGAGGATAAAGTTGACTCTGGTGTTGAGACTCAGAACAGTGAGAACAACGCTGATGAAGAGGGCGACCCACTTGGCCCAAACTGCTACTATGACAAGTCAAAGTCCTTCTTCGACAACATCTCATGTGATGACACCAGGTACGAGACAGTCTTCATGCTTCCCAATCACACTTTTTGGTAGAATGGAGTGAGACATGGTTGTAATATCAATTACTGTGTACATACTTCTTTGAGTGCCCAGGACAAATGATGGTTTTTTAATGATGGTTTTGTCCCCCCCCCCCCCTTTTCCAACAGGAAAGCAAATGAGAAGTCTGGTGGCTCAGTGTTCCCAAGGTAAGTGTTTATCCGGTCATGTCAAAGCAAGTTAAATAATACTTCCTCAAGGTTCACTGATTATGTTGAGTTGTCTATAACCATCAGTCCTGAGCTATGCAATTATTATATAGAAACTTTGCATTTATCAGTAAAGGATATTGTCACTAAGGAGGGTTTTCAGCCAGGTGACATAAATCAAACAGCACGTCGATGTAGATGTGTAACTAGGTTATAGTCATGGATTATATAATGAATTAGAGAAACCTAATTTCCTCAGGTAGTTTTCTCCTAGAGAAATGTGATTATGCTGCTGTGTATACATGTAACCTGATTTCTAAACAATACAAGATTGAGTTATCCTGTGGCACTATATATCACTTTACCTTTTAACCCATAAAAGTACACTAATTTACTATGGCTTAAATTCATGAGGAAGGAATGCAGTAGGAGCTTGTCCTGGGAACCGTCCTGGGAACCATCCTGTGAAAGCAAAACATGGTATTAATATAAGTCAGCGCTCGAATCGATTTAAAAGATGTGAAACGCATCATGTGACACACCGCAGCACTGGTGCCTGTGTGCTTTGAGCTCAAATCTGTGAAAGTGCTCCCCTAATACAAGCTGGATGCTTTTGTTTGTTCTTTGTGTCACAAACTGGTTTATTTTATACAGCCTCTGACACTGGCCCTCTGCTGGTATACTTACTTACCTAAGAGGCTGGTTAACGTGAGAGACAAGCTGTAAAAAGGTTTAATATCAGTATATATTAATACCCAGACAGATAAAGGTCAGCAAAACTATACTTACTTACTACCCAATACAGCAATTAAAGGCATTATGCAAGAAAAATATACAATTCACCCACATTCTTACCCATGATCTCTTATTATGGAAAACCAGTTGAAGAGTTATTGCATGGAGTGGTCTGGCGGGGTGGTTCAATGCTGTGTGTGTGATAGTTCATTATGAGTCACTTTGAAAGCATGGGTGATGGGAATGAGTGTGTGGGTAATACAGAAGTAACTTAATCTCTCAGGACAAACACCATCTCCTTCCAATATTTCAGAGGGTTCTGCAAAATGTCAAGTCTAGCAATCAGCCATAGAGAAAGTGTAGATATGGCAAGAAAAAAAATTAGATGTTCATTTGGGCACCTGAATGTTTTAAACAAGATGTGAAAAAATATTGAAACTGTCAATTAACTAGAATGCATGTCTGCGTGCTGTAGTGTTTGTTCTCTACACGATGATCATCTCCTATGTGTTGTTTTGATGTTTCCCCTCCTCCAGGGAGCGGAGGCAGACATGGGCGGAGGAGAGGCGGATGAATGCCGAGACGTTTGGCATCCCTCTCCGTCAGGGTCGAGGCCGCGGCGGTTACCGCGGGCGTGGTGGTATGGGCTTCCGTGGAGGTCGGGGTCGTTCGGCTAGCAGAGGGTCCTTTGGCTCGCCACAAGGAGGTGGAGGATTCAGGGGAGGATACAGAGGAAACCAGGCTGGCCGCGAGTTTGCAGATTTATCAGCATACAGGGTAATGTTGAGTTTAATGCACCTGCTTCCCTACAAGAGGTCATTGCTACCCTGACATCAGACCAGTAGATGTGTGTGAATCTTAAACATAGATTCAAATATTTATCTAAACATTTCAACATTAGCTGAGTTCTTGAAGAAAACCTGTTCAAGTAAAAACAAATTGGATTCAAAAATTAAAGAGCACGTCTTGCTTTGGATTTGCCACTTTTTAAACCCATGCTGTCTTAAAAATCTTAAATGTCTTTGCGCATGCACAGATATTTATGTTGCTTGTTGAAGAATCTGAACATGTTTCATTTCTAAATGTCTGTTTGTCCATTTCCCCCGCCCCTTTTTTTTCCCCTCCCAGAAGGACAACAAAGTGGCAGCGTAGTCCCAATGGGAGGAAGGCTCTACGGAAAGGTGCAACGCTTAAAAGGAAAACATAGTTTTTGGTTGCTACTCTTTTTGGCTAAAAGAATGAAGATTGTGTACTAGTTGTATATTTGTCACCAGCACTGGGGTAGACTGCTTGAACGCAACTTAACTTTACATCTTTCAACGGTGGAAACAACAACGGCAGCAGCAGCAACAACGCAGTTTATCAGAAAAAGAAGTCAAAATCTTTACAAAATAATTTCTGAAATAATTATGTATAAATGTCATATTTCAGAAGGATGTTAGTACTTTTGTTCAATGAATTATCTTCCCTACCCTTAACCTGTATTTGATAATATTTTGTTAGCAGGTCGTCCATATGTTCTTGACTGTGATGCTCACTGACATAACTTTATTTGGAGGGTGGGTATATCCTGTAATGTAACTTCAGCACCAAAATTAGCTCACAGGGTCTCAGTCACAACTTTCTAACATGTATTTTTCTACTATTACACACTTCATCCTGTTATGTAGTCAGCTCACTCACTCTTGCATTTCTCCTATTGCCTTTAGTGGCAGTGCTCGTGATTTTTTTGCGCTTGATCCTCTAACCTAAAATCTTTCAGTTGTTCTTTTGCAGCTTTTCCTGTCATTTTCAGTTGATCCTAAAGTGTTTATCACATTAACAGTGTAGGTTTAATATCATTGAAGATGTCTCTTCACTCAGTGTCACTTTCTAACAGTGTAGGGAGGTTGTAGCTGTCAACACATATGTACTCTTCTGGTTTTTGTAGTAGTGTTTACTCCCAGTCCACTTGCTAAATTGGGCTGGGTCAGAGATGGATCATAGGTCAAATTTAAGTTGCTTTCATTTGCTCTTTTACACCTTTTTCCTGTAATTTCATTCACTGACCTGTGGTACTTGTGTGACGTGTTTTGAGGTGCTTTAAAGAGTTGAAGAGTAAAGCTCTGCAGTGTAATCTGCAAAGACGAGGACTAAAGTACATCTTTACTAGTTTACAGCAGCATCCCAGCAGAAAGGCCACATGAAGGTGATCATACTTTTCTAAAAAGCTGTTTAGAGTATTAATACTAATTCATACAACATGTACATTTCATTTATTGGGCTGCTTTATGAGACAAACTAACCTATACCACTCTAAATTTAGCATCTTTGGACTTCACAGGAATCTACTCAAGCCGTAAACTCTCATTTTATTTGTTTGGTACAGTAAACTCCACATTAACTGTTTAAGAAACTCAACCTAATGCCACTAATTTTGTCCTATGCCACTGTATGGTGGAAGACGGCTCGCTAAAGTGAAGAAGTGATGTATGTATAGAAAATACAAGCCTAGAAAATCGAATTAGCTGTCTGGGTGTAGCAACATAATTTCCTAGCAATATGCATACTTATTTTTGAGGTTACAAAGAATCTGGTCTGTTGTATTGTGACAAAATAATCTGAAGCCATTTTGACCTGGTGATTTAAGTACTTAAAAACTCTTTCAGTGGCATTTTTTGATCTGATTTGGGAATAAATGTATAGAGTTGCACTTTTGTGATGTTGTTAAAGGAAAATAACTGTTTTTCCTGATAATCTGTCCAGAAATTGTTTCCTGCTATTGAAGACTGTAATGCTACAATAACTCTCTTCTAATAACAGACTGGAGTTTAATATGGAGATGATTTCAGAAATATTAATTTGTACAGACCTGGGTCAAAAGCGGTCGACAGTTTGTGGTTTGGGGAACATTTTTCATCAGAGAGTAAGAATGTTCATTTTGAATTATACAATAAATTAAGTGTCTTGAGCACTGTAAACATCTGGCTCTCCTCTCAGTTTAAAATGAACAAAATTAGTATGATATTCATGCTTGAACCAGGTCTGTTTCTGTTTTTAAACACTGTCTGCATCATGGCTCTGACTCCAGAATGACCGATTCCTAGTTTGTGAAAAGATGTCAGCCTAACATGCAATGCTACCTTTAAAGTACTTAATTGTGCTCAGGAAATGTAGAGAAAAATATTTTTTTCTTGATTCACCTTAATGCTTGGGAGTTACAGTTAATGTCACATGGTTTCTTGCTGTTATAGTAGCTTCCTTTGCATTAAGGCACTAAAACATGTTTTACCCGTGAAAGTTTGTGAAAACCTGATTTGGACACAAAAACCTACATCCACCTGCAGAGCTACAATACAAACAGATGTGATTTAATACTGAAGGCATGTTCTTATGGAGCCTGAAGGATTTCACCAGAATAAGTTTATAGAATTTAAGCAATTAATAAATGGATTATTTTGAAACTATTCTTTTATAAATTTGACTTATTATAAAACCCCATAGAACTTGATTTCCTCTTTTTGGCCAATATATTGGTAAAATAGAAAGGTGAAAATGGAATTGCAAGTGGATTTTATAGGCTTCTGTATTTCTTCCTATATCTCATTTGTTAAATAAAATTGTTCAAATTAATTGTTTAACAATGAATGGCACATGGCGGTAAAACACCTTTTGTAAGAATTGTTTAAGTCAGCAGGATTTTTATCATTCAAAGAGTAAAATAGAATTATACAGTTTCTTTAAGTTATCTATATTTAACTTTATAAACCCAAGTTCTATTTTTTCACTTTGGTTTTGAAAAATCTATTTAATGATTTTTTTGATAGCTGTCTTAAAACTATCAATATATAAATTGTCTATAATCTAACACTAATTATTCTGGTGGAATATAGTTTTCATTAATCTTCAGCCCATAGTCTGAAACCTAATGAGCAGTTGTGTGATGTCCGTTAGATGCATGTGTTGGTGCTGCAACTCTGCACTCAGATGCTTCTCTGTCTGACAGAATTTTGCGATACATGGATGTCAAACAAGCTGAAAGATTTTCACTTTTTTTTTATCTGTTAAAACTAATTTGGTACTTTATCCAAGTGTCCAATCTAGGGCAGAAATCTTTTGTTTTCCTTTTCTCTTTCAATACATTTCAGATGAATATTTTGGGGGAGGAGGGGGTTGACTTGATTGCAGCAGTGGTTCTCAACTGTTTCAATGGTATGACAAAGAAGTCTTCATTTACCATGGTTCAGTTAAAAAAATACACCTTTATGGAAGCTAGTGGCAGGGCTGGATCCAGAAGTTTATTTAGAAGATCCTTTAGTTTATTTAATCTGTACGCACAAATGTAAACTGGAATCCTATGGGCCATGTTTGATTTAAACCAACAAAATATGTGTTGATCAGGTTGATTTTTGTTACCTTTTGATAAAGCCAGGCTATCGGTTTACCCTGCTTCCGGTCTTTATGCTAAGCTAAGCTAACCAGCTGCTCTTTGTGGCTTCATGTTTAGCATACAGAAAGGAATTTAAAAGTCCAACTCTTCTCCTCACATGTTGAAGATTCGCTCGTTTTAAAGCCTTTACTAGTTTGTACTGACATGGTGCATTTTAGTGAGCGCACTTGAGATTGAGCAAGGTACTTGACACTAAATACTGCTACATGAATAGTACGCAGACTTGGTGTAGAGGTTGTGTGGGAGGTTAAATAGCATCCATGATTTATTTATCCAGCTCTGCCTGTATTTGGTTGATTGTTCCAAATTTTGTCAAAAGCTGAAGGCACTTTTTTTTTCTTTTCCTTAAGGTGTACAAGTTGAGAACCAGAGTTGTAAGAAGTGTCTTTGGATTACCTGATTTAGAAAGGCACCTCAGGAGTGTGTGGTGGGGTGGTTGGTTATGTGCCTGGATTTTTAAAGGAAGCCAGTTTTGTTCTCGACATCAAGATTTGACTGGTGGTGTATTCAAATGTACACAACACTACATGATGCTTGTATTAGTTGTCACCACTAAATTGGGTGTAAACGGGGGTTCATAAGGAGAAATTGCCTTGGTTGTTGATGCAATAACTGGAGGAAGAAGTGGCGGTTTGAGCATTAGGACGTGGAAAGCAGACGGCCCTTGGCCGTGTTTGCTTTTTGCTTCTGGCTTCCTTTAACACTCTTTGGAGTCACAGCCACATGTTAAGTCTCTGAATCCAGCATGGCGTCCTTCTCTGTGGGCCTCAGTGGACTGGGGTTTTTATTAAGAGCAAATAATTAAAAAAAAAAAAAAAATTGTTTCATTACTTTGTGCTGTCTTCTCTTTTGCTTGTACCTCAGCCTCCAGCTCAGTTTGTCAGGGTAAGAGGTTATGTAGGCAACAACAAAAAAAATCTCTGTCCTTAAAGGTTTTTTACTGAAAAATATGTTCTCACTCATCCTGTTCAAATCATTTTTACTTATTAATAATCTGCATGTCATAGAATATTTAACAATGTTAAAATCAGAACACCACTTTGAAGTATTACGTTACCTGGACAGAAGAATTAGAATGCAAAGAATATATTATAAACTTACTTCATCTTTTCATATCTAATCTAAAATAACTGAATGTTTGCTGTTCACCTAATTTTTCTGTTTCCTACTGCACATTATTAATATCAGGAACTGTGGTCAATAATGTCAGTGAAAGTTCCAAAACAACAATAGTAAAATACTCGATTATAAAAATGGACTTAATATGACATTTATTGATTGGTACTCAAGAATTGGTGTGTAGGCAGCTGTACTGTTGGAGCTGCTGGAGACGGGGCATGTTTCTGATGTATGTAAAGTTTATTAATTTAGTCCTTGTTCCAAACCAAGGAGTCAGGCCTTTCTGAAATGTCACTAGATGAGATGTGATTACCATAATAGGAGAGGATAGAAGAAAAACATCAATTCTGATACACAATCAGCTATTATTTTTGACTATTTCCTCTAATCTTCAATTTTTTGTTTATTTGCTCATTTGAACATCTGAAGTAGGATTTTTCTGGCAAGAATTTATTCGTAATTGAGTATTTTCATAATGAGGTATTTGTACTTTTCCTCAACTAAAGAATCTTCCACCACTTGCAGCCATTATTTTCCCTCCATCATTATTACAATGAGTTCATTATATTGTCACACTGTCAAAATAATGACCATGTTATTTTTTGACAAAACTGGGTTTTTGTCCTAAATCATTCATTGATGATGCTGCCATGTCTCATAAAATCATCTTAATCCTGCATTGAAAGTATCATACTTTTTATCCCCTATGAAGAGTATCATAAAATTGTCCATATCAATAAATTTAACAAATATGTAGCCAAATATAAAGAAAGAAAGGAAAGTTCTTTGAATATTTGCCACATATTAAGTTTCAAAAAATTGTCAAAATTGCATTTTGGAAATGAGTTATCTTCAAATAAAAAAAAAAAAAAGCAGACCTGGGAAAATGATGAAAAGGGACATTAAAATAATTCCAGTTAATGTAAGTTTTAAGTTTTCTCTATGAAATGAAAGAACTAAACTAGGTTTAGGGTTTTCTGAAGTCAGGCTGGAATGTTCAAAAAAATTGTTCTGAGTCACTTTATGCTTTAATATTAATGTCCACAGTCATCCGCTGTCAAGGCATTCTTGATTGAAATGATTAATAAATAAATTATGCTTTATTTTTGATACGGTTTTTTGCATTTGTTCAAAAGCTTGGAAAATAAGTGACGATATACTCGGTCTTAAGCCAAGTTTTATTTGTACAGCCCTAAATCACAGGTCACAGATTTCGCCTCAAGGGGTCTTTACGGTCTGTGGAGCATTAGAACGTCTGGTCCTTCGAGTGGAATAATAATGCAATGTGATGGGAGGAGTCGGGTGAGGGAGGGAGGGGCGTGGCCACGACCGCCATTGGCTCAGCCCGGTCTGCCCTCCACCACGCCCCTCTTCCCTCCCCCCTCCCGCCCCTCAATGACAGCCCCGGAGAGGCTCCATCCTGCCTTCTGCGTCTCCTCCCCAGCACAGACGCCAGCTCCGCCGCCTCACAAGTCACAGTAACCCGGGTCCACTGTCACGTTCTCCCCCGCCGACCACCCGCCATCATGGCTCTGACTAACGACCCCGGCTACAAGAAGCTGGAGCAGTGGTACAAGGCGAACGCCGGCAGCCTCAACATGAGGGACATGTTTGATGCCGACAAGGACCGATTCAACAAATTCAGGTGGGAAAGAAAAAAAGTATTGAAGGAAAAACGCAGGAAATGATGGCGATAAACTCAGGGGAGGTGGGCGTGATGCTGGCGGGTCGTGGGGGAGCGTCAGAAGCCTCTACGGCCTCCTCGTCAACACGCGGAGAAGCTAGAAGCCGTGATTTAACGAATACAAACCTGCCGTTTAACGGTAACGCTTTAACGTGTTTTTATCCACCGTGTATCCCCCGGTAAGAAGCGCGTTCATGAGGTTTACGCCTCCTCCGCCCAAACGAGTCGCAAGGTCATCGTTTCATACGCGTTTATTTCTTACTTGGAAACGATCCAGAGTGTGATTCTCGGACGTGCTGTGACCCGTCGGTTAAAAATCTTTCGCTTTTGCGGCACTAAACGTCCCAAAAACAGCAGCCGGGCCTGCTGTTTAACGAGCTAGCTGCTGTTAGCCGGCCGGCTAATGTCAGGAGCGTCCATTAACGTGCTGAGCTGCGACTCGGGTGATGGTACCGTAGATTATTAAACACACGGAGGTGTTTTTAGCTTTTAGCGGAAGCGATGTGAGTTTAAAAACGCATTGTTGCAATGTGTTTTGTGATGGTAATGTATCTGGTAAATATAAATATCGGTGCGCACGGTGGTAAAACTGCTCGTTTTAGTCACTTTGAAGCACATCGTTTATCTCCTGTCGCGTCTGTATCGTTTCCAATTCATGACACGTTTTTTTTACTATTTATTCAGACGTCTGGAGCGTTGAATAACTGGTAATCTGTGTAAAACCCGATAAGCTCGACAAGGATAGTGAATATATAGTTCAACACAGCGAAGATAGATTCAACTTGTTGAACGTTGTACTCTGTACGATAGAATGTATTTTACTGCCTTTATTGTTAAGAGGGGACAGGGGAGTGTCCGATAATGGACGTCACTTGTTGCGACAAACACTTACTATCTTTGTGGACGTAGTTGAGTAATCTATTCACAATCCCTAACTATTCTCATCAGTACCCAGACCCGATGTTCCCCCTTCCTACAGTAAAAGCATCTCTGCAGGCAGGTCTACAGTTAGAATGATGCCATGTTCATGTGGAGTCCGATGCCTACGTGCGATGCGCCACATCCGCACATTAACCGGGGGAAACCCGACGATATTGCTGTAAAGGCAGTAGTCACACTTCTTAAAACGTGTTTGGGGGGAAAAAAATCAGTCATTCGCCCACGTGCACAAGGAAAGAGGGTTTTACTCGCCGTAGTCATCCTTCCTGTTCACGTTCACTGCTAAAATACCTCGTGTTTCCACACACTCACTTTGTGTAGATACGTTGTCTTAGTCATATGAAGTAGATATCTGATACATTTACTCTATTTTTTTAGCATCAAATACGGCTTTTGTATTCTCCTGTTGCACTGGTGGAAGTATGGAAGTATATATATGTAATGTTATTTGCTTTGACTGGTTTTGGTGACTGGAGATTTAATTTGCAGTGCAGCTCTAGGAACATCTTCTTGTGTGTGTGTGTGTGTTTATTAAATGTTCATGTAACTGTTTGTCGGACAGTACAACTGTAGAGACAGATGATGGAGCCATCCTGCTGGATTATTCCAAGAATCTCATCAACAAGGAAGTCATGGCCATGCTGCTCGCCATGGTAACGCACACACACACACACACACACACACACACACACACACACACACACATTTCTTATTTAACAGTGTTTTTTTATCCAAAGGCATGCACGTATAGGCTACTACAGGTACACACAGCAACTGAGCTGTCACCTCTAATCAACTTTAAGCCCCTCTGCTCATTGTAACTCAGCTTGAGCTTCTGTTAAATCCAACCTCTCCATGTGAACTGATGATCATCCGCCTGGCACCTGTTAAATTGATGTGACACTTAAATAACGCTGCTGGTGTATTTTTGCAGATTCAGATTGATGACTGATAATATCTACATATGCTAAATATCATTGATTATATGTAAAGATGCTGATAAATTGACTTTGACACCTGGCTGTCAGTAGGAGGAGGTGCCCTGATTAAAGTCGTATTGCCTAACTTCAGGAAAACGGCTTTTTCTCCCCTTCATTTGTTTTGTTTTTTTAAGAGTGTCCTGAAGTTTGATAAATAGAAAATCAGGTCTCAACATTTGTGCTGAAGGATACAATGAAACAGGTTGAGATTACAACACTTTGTTTTGCAAGAGGAAGGACATATCTGAACCACAGTGGGGACAGACTGCTGGTATTGTTCTACAGCATTAATCTCAACATCAGTGGGAATGTGGAAACACACTGAAGCATGCTCTCACACAATGCCTCCAACACTTCCTCCTCACACTGTAGCAAGTAAAGGATTGCCACAGAAGTGTGGTTTTGTCACAAGCACACACTGTTGCTGTAATATAACCTCTATTGTTTGTGCCTGTGATATGAAGAGCAAATATAATGCTGATTGTGCCTCTGTGTCTGAGTAGAAGGGACTTTTTATGTTCACAGGCCAAGTCAAGGGGAGTGGAGGAGGCCAGAGAGAAGATGTTCTCTGGAGAGAAAATCAACTTCACTGAGGTACTGACTGCCGAAAGACAGATTTCCAAACCTCAATGATGAACACCTGCATTTTTAATCAGAAAGCAATGAAAAAATACCAGATAGGGAGCATAATAAAGGATCTACACATGGTTACCAGCAGATTCATGCCCTATAGGTCTTTGCGATGCCCCCTTACATTAATGCATAATTACAGCTCAGACTAGACATGCATCTGCAGCAGAATGTCCATCACCAGGAGCCAGCAGCATCCAGACAAAAGCTGCACTCACAGTGACTCAGCACATTGTGCGTGTGTGCGTGTGAGCGCGTGCGTGCGTGCGTGTGTGCGTGTCTGTGTGTGTGCTTGCGCACAAATGTGAGTGTTGCAGAGTCATCCAGTGCACCAATGCAATACTGTTGTGTAACAGCATCCTTATTAACTATGCAGTTTATAAAAAAAATTAAATTTATGAGTACATTTAATCACAACTTAAACCACTTATTGTCTCAATTTATATATTTTTTCTTATGATTAATTATTATGATTTTTTTTTTCAATTTCCTTTCCTGACAAATTTTATTTTTTATCCAGTTATTTGTGTATTAGCCATGGGACAATAACATTTTTTAAATAAATTAGCTAAATGAATAAAACAATTGACTATACTAGAGCTGCAAAGATTAGATTAACAATCGACTTATTAAAACTGATTATTGATCAATATTTTGTGAAATGCATAGTCAGTCAACAAATTCTCCACCAGATATATTTTCTGTAGTTTACGTCATTGAATATTAAAAAGTGTGTGTGTGTGTGTGTTTAGGGTCGTGCTGTGCTCCACATCGCCCTGCGCAACCGCTCTAACACACCGATCCACGTCGACGGTAAAGACGTGATGCCTGATGTCAACCGAGTGCTGGAAAAGATGAAGACCTTCTGTCATGTGAGTGGAATGTGTGTTCATGTGCTTATCTCTGCATTGTGAGAGTTGAATTGCACACTTGACACTGGCAGACGCAAAGGTCGTCAATCTTTGTCGTTGTACTGTTTGCAGAAAGTACGCAGTGGTGAGTGGAAAGGCTTCAGCGGGAAATCCATCACTGATGTGGTGAACATTGGCATTGGAGGCTCTGACCTGGTGAGTGATCCACTTCACGACACACGCACATAGAATGTGGTGCAGGCCAGTTGGAGCATTATTAAAACAAAACAGCCTTCTTTACTCTTATCAGGGTGTGTGAGGCTTCTTTCTATTTTCCTAAAGGTGCATTCATTAATTAAGTTGCTAAAAACAAAAATCTTTATCTATCACTTGTCTTGTTTTCTAACTCCACGTTGCATTCAGGGTCCTCTGATGGTGACTGAAGCTCTGAAACCATACCAAGCCAGTGGACCGAACGTCTGGTTCGTCTCCAACATTGATGGGACTCACATGGCCAAGACGCTCGCACAGCTGAACGCTGAGACCACGCTGTTCATCATCGCCTCCAAGGTAACAACAAACACACACGCATACATGTATTACTCTATGTACAAATACATACTGTTAAGTGCACAACTACTTAAGACCAGCTAGAAGCCAAATGTTTTGTCCAGAAGTTCAATGGGCTGGTAACTCTTTAAACTTGTATCACTTTAATAATGTGTTATTAATTAATAGTAATGTATAAATTGTGTTCAACCGTCTTTCAGACATTCACCACTCAGGAGACAATCACCAATGCAGAGACGGCCAGAGAGTGGTTCCTCAAGACAGCCGTTGACGTGAGTGGATTATGGCCGACAGCCAATAAGAGGACAGCAATATGCGTGCAGGCAGTGAAGGGAAGAGATGACTGTGGTTTCTGGCAGAGTGGGAGACTGAAAAATAAATGCCTGCTGTGAGAAACTAAAATATGATTCTTAGTCCTACTTTAATGTTTAGTACTCTGTAGTTGTTTACTTGGATGCAGGCAGCAGAGCAGAGTTGTCTCTTGATTCAGTGTCTCATTACAATTTCCATCATTTTTTTTTCTCTTCTAGAAATCTGCTGTTGCCAAGCATTTCGCTGCACTGTCCACCAATGCAGTAGGTGTCCATTTAAATTTTATCATCTAAATAAAAGGTTGTTACTTTGTGTGAGAACTATTAATATTTTTATAACATTACTAACCTGCTTTTGTCTCTTCCCCAGGCCAAAGTAAAGGATTTCGGCATAGACACGGCAAACATGTTTGAGTTCTGGGATGTAAGTTTTCCATGCAACATGTAACATCATCTCTGCTGAGAACGGCTGATGTGCAGTGTTCTGGCCTGTAATAATATACTTTTTGCTCCGGTTTGAAATTGTCCCATCGGTTGTCAGGATGGTTTGTTTTTGAAGTCATGCTTGCCTGCGCTCTGATTGGTAGAATGACTGTGATGTCATTTTTCGCTTGTCCTCAGTGGGTTGGAGGTCGTTACTCACTGTGGTCAGCCATTGGTTTGTCCATCGCTCTGCACATAGGTATGTCTTAACCTTCACTAACACTTACTCACACCAGGGCTGGGTATTGATTAAAGTTCGAATTAAATTATGGTTACACACATTAAAAAGTCAATACCCAGCTTCAGTAGAACTAATATTACCTACTAAAGATGAGGCCTTGGTAATGCCTAGTTGAAACATGAAGTGGTTCACAGATAATTTGAGTTTATTTATTTACACAAATATTAAAATTTGTTCTATTCCCAATATCTCCTTATGAAGTCATTTCAGTCTTTTATTTTTCTTCTGTGTAGTTATTACTTGTGCAGGAATCAAACTATTGTCACTGTGCGTTTTTTAGGTTTTGACAACTTTGAGCAGCTTCTTGCTGGAGCTCACTGGATGGTAGGAGAACTCTCTGCATGTATAACATTTTATCAGCTGTTGTGTTGCTTCCTGTCTTTACACGATCATCTCCTCTGCAGGACAACCACTTCCGCAGCGCCCCGCTGGAGCAGAACCTTCCCGTCCTGCTGGCTATTCTGGGCGTCTGGTACATAAACTTCTTCCAGGCGGAGACTCACGCCATGCTGCCCTACGACCAGTACATGCACCGCTTCGCTGCATACTTCCAACAGGTTAGAGTGACAGAGGGGTGACCAGGGACCATCTGTTCTCTGCTGAGTCCTCTACACAGAAGAGACTCCGCATCCACACACAAGAATTTAAAAAAAAAAAAAAAAGAACCTTAAATTGACAGAAAGATGAATAAATGCAAGTTAATAAAAGGGACAATTTCAAAACTGTTATGTGGTTTACCCTAAAAAATTGGTATCAGATTCCAGAATGTTCTTAAAAATGTTTTTAAAAATTTAGAATACATGCTATTGACTAGTTTTAGATTCTAGGTGGATTAAATAAATGGAACAAAATAATGATTTTTGTTAAACGGACTTTTGAACGACAAGAAATGAACATGTACAAAAAAATGTATGTTATAAGAGAGCTGATGAATGATTTTAAATTTGTACTTTAAAGATTTTGCCAACCATGATTTGTCGTTCCGGTAGGCAAATAACTTTCAACAGGAAGATCAATTCATAGATAGGAGCTAATATGGAGTGGGAAAATATCACCTGCATTCTACATGCTGGTATTGTGACTAAAAGTGAGCGCTCTGGTCGGATCTGCAGGGTGACATGGAGTCCAACGGGAAGTACATCACCAAAGATGGCACCCGCGTCAACTACCACACCGGACCAATTGTGTGGGGCGAGCCTGGGACTAACGGACAGCACGCCTTCTACCAGCTCATCCACCAAGGTGACGCACGGCTACATCCTAACATAGGGTTAACATTGGGTTAAGATACACCTGGAAAACGTGTACTTGTCCTTTAAGACCACAACTGCAGAACAAGTTTAAAATCAAATGGTGACGCAGCCTGAGAGACAACAAGACTGTCTTCCTCTTTCTATATCCTTACATGTTTAAACTTGCATCTTCTATATATCGCTGTGTTCCTAATATCAGGAAGTGTTACTCCCTCTTTCAGTAAACTTCCAGTCCACATCTGAATTAGAACTGCAACAGTCGATTAATCATTTTGATACAGAGAGTTGTCTTAAAAACTCAAGACAAGATAAACAGGATGACCTTCAATAAGAATGTGACTAATCATCATGTTCTAGTCAGGCTCTTGTCAGTGAAGAGTTAACCGACTTTCTCTCACCATTCCAGGTACTCGCATGATTCCTGCTGACTTCCTCATTCCTGCTCAATCGCAGCATCCAATCAGGGACAACCTTCACCACAAGGTAATGCCCACTCTCTGTCTTCATATCTGGTGTAGAAACACATGTACCAACACGGTACAGAAACTGTTTGTTGTACCACACTGGATTATTAGTAAAAAGCAGCAAAAACTGTCATTTGACTCTCATCTACCCAGTTTCTCTTTATTGCATATGATGGTCGGTGTGAACCTTATTGGCATGGTTTCTAACTATGTGTAAAGCCTTTGCACTTCTCTTCTCCTCTTCTCAAGTTGTAAAGGTCTTCTAATATTTACTCTGCTCCCTTTATATCAGTATGGGACACAATATTATGACAATAAGGACATGTGATGTTACACAGTGGCAGGACCTCTCCTACTAAATTTTAACACTGTTTAAGCTAAATCTGTTAAAATATGTCATCCAGTCAGTTTCCTGGTTGTGTTTCAGATCCTTGTGGCTAACTTCCTGGCCCAGACAGAAGCTCTGATGAAGGGGAAAACATCAGACGAGGCTCGTAAGGAGCTGGAGGCCAGCGGCATGACAGGAGACGCTCTGGAGAAGCTGCTGCCACACAAGGTAAGGTGTTCAATTTTATTAATGGAAACGGTTCATGTTGTAATTCACACGGAAAACACCGTAACATTTCCTTTTTCCTCACTACTGCTAGTTTTAGCACTGAGGCGATCACTCAGTTTGTGTTTCAGTTTGGCTTCTAACATAGTGAAGGTCAGTGCCAAACCTGTTTCCACTGATCAGATAGTCTCTTGTTTTGTAGTTGACAAGAAACTGAAATTATATCCATGAGGAAAGCGGTTTTATGTAATTTAACCTCTTGTTTTTCAAGAAAGTGTCATAAATAGAAGATACGACTGAGTTCAAGGGTCAAAATGAGACTAATAAATGAAGGCTGTATAAAAGTAAATAAAGGATTCAATGATCTGACGCAGGTTTGGTGTTTCGAAACTAAAACAAACATTTTATGGGCTTTTAGGGCCGTTTCACAACACACACACACACACATTTGTGTTATGCAATAAAAAATGATTTGAGAGTTGAGCCTCAGCACTGAGCTTTTATTGAAGGTTAAATTTGTTCTCAAAGCTTCTTTTTTTAATTGCAGTTTCAAAAGTTTTGCTCTCAAATCTATTACATTTTATTGCATAATAAAAACAAGAACACCTCTTCATAAATGGTACCTTGTTTTATTATTTGAAAATCAAGGTTTTCAAAACTCAAAAAGCCTATCCTGTGAGTTGTTCTTTTTATTTTAAGGTTTTTGAAGGGAACAAGCCAAGCAACTCCATTGTTTTTAAGAAGCTGACCCCGTTCATACTGGGAGCTCTGGTTGGTAAGTGACGGGTGTGATATTAACATCATCTAAACTGAACACAAGAAAATCAATCATACTGGACCTAATCTGATGAGAATGAGTGATATATAGGTGAACACTTTCAGGTAGACGTGAGCTACCCAATGATGCAGTTAAAGTTGTAGAAAGCAGCAACCCCCACTAGAGGTCACTAGAGGTCACTGAACCTGTTGCATTTACAAACCCTCAACCTCCAAGGTTTAAAGCTGCAGAGGATTATGTTTTACATGCTCAGATTATTTATGATTTGTAAGTAAAAGAAAATAAATCAAATGATTTCATAGTAAAACCTTTAAGGCCAACAGAAAAAATCATCCATACCTGAACATTTAGTGATGTACATGTATTTATTTATCGGTCCACTCACATAAAGTGTTTGTTTTTCAGCCATGTACGAGCACAAGATCTTTGTTCAGGGCGTCATGTGGGACATCAACAGCTACGACCAGTGGGGGTAAGAAACTCTGAATTACCTCCAGAAACACTGGGACAAATATTAAAACAGCAGTTTTTAGTTGAACTGTTAAGTTTTGTTTTAGTGTCTTCCTTGAGAAGATGGAATCTGCTGGGTCTTCATTGAGAATTTTACTTTGAATGTGGAAATATTGATTTATATCTGTGTCGTTAATGCTTTCAGGCTTATAAATGCTATGAGCTGCATATCATTGGTAGCACCTGTAGTTGCTTACAAAATAATATCAACATGGCTGCCATGGAAAAAGGTCTGTTAGAAATTTTTAAATGCCCACCTGTCCCTGCTCTTCCCCTCACTGACAGTGTTGAACTGGGGAAGCAGCTGGCCAAGAAGATCGAGCCTGAGCTGCAGGACGACTCCGAGGTCACCTCCCACGATGCCTCCACTAACGGCCTCATCGGCTTCCTGAAGAAGAACTTCGCCTGAATCCTCGATCTGTATCAGACCTCCTCACCGTGTAGTCCTCCTATTGGCTGAGTCCTCCACAGTCCTGTCCTCTGTCTGACCTGCGGGAACAAGCACTTTATGTTTGTGATCATGTGTTGAATCTGTGAGACTCGACTTTACATGTAGGGAATTTTTTGTTTTTGCTTCTATGTGATAGGGCAGGTAAATGTCCTTCCTAACATGTGCAGATATTACTGTAGGTGACGACACGCCCGCACTTAACATAGTCAGCAATGACTTTCAAAATAAATAACCTATTTGTCACCGATTTATGTGGTCTTGGTTGTTTTTGATGTCTTTTATTAACTATTTATTTTAAAATTTTAAGTAAACACTATTAAGGAAGTTGTTATTCATAGATCAATTTCCTTTTTTATTGATTTCACTCAAAATAATAAAAATGTCTAAGTCTAATTCACCATAATTGTCATCTCAGTATACACTATACTGTAGCTTTCAGCAGATAATTAATGACAATAAATTAAACAATTCTAATTATAAGATTTCTTCACATAATTTATAATTGTTTAGAAATTAATATACTTGATACTTTTATTTAAAAGGGAATTATAGTATGTCCTAAACCATTTAACTGTTTAATGCTGATTATAAATGCTTATGACTATTTATGATCAAGGTTAAAAATCTACCTTATAGAGAATTAACAAATGAATCCTACCTGAAGATGAATTTATTAGTGTTTTTGGAGCTTATTAAATGAACTTATGATACTACTGATAAGATACTGTAACAAAGAATAACTAGTTATTTAAGTTTTTGCTTATTCAGATACACATTTCATCTCTATCAACATAAATGATCAATATTTTTTTGTTTGTTGCATAAATGGATTCTATAGCTATAAGATTCAGTAGTCTATTATAGGCATGACGTATCCAAAGTAGAAATGACTTTTATTAATTTGACAACTGAGAAACTTGCCCAAAACTTTTCCGCACTTGAGATTCAGATAAGTTCTCTGAGCAGAAAAATAATGTTGGAAACAATGGGGAAAAAAAACATCTAATGATAACACCTGAGTTTCACCTGAGATAAGAGCAGGAATGACAGGATCCGCCTCCACCAGATCAGTGTCAGATGTCGCCATGAAAATATGGTCAGCTCTGCTTTTCCTCCAGAGGAGGAACAGGTTTTTAACCAAATTAATCTTTTGGCAGGAGCACAAAAGCTGCCTTCGGGTCAGGACACATCAGGGTGAACACCTGAGTCACAGGTGAAGGATTGTCGCTGCCGGAGGATGGAATCCTGTTTCTGTGTCGTGGCTGCCGCCGTTTTCATGTGCACCGTGGCGTGGACGCTGAGACGGGGCTGTGATGCTGGATACTGGCTCGCCGTGTTCGGCGCCCTCGGGGCCTCTCTGTATTTCGCAGCTCCTCCCGTGTGCAGCGGCGCCGCCTTCCTGTGCTGCAGCCTGGCTCTGCTGTGCGTGGCGGCGAGGGGAGCCGAGACGCTGCCGCCGCAGGGCCGAGCCGTGCTGGTTACAGGTGAGACTTCATAAACAGAGACACACCTGCAGCCTCATTATTCTAATGCAAACATCACATCAGTCAGCTGAGTAATTATTTAATCAGCAACAACCTTTCCATCCACGGACTCCTTGGATCTATTACTAGTACTTGTACTTATAAATGTACTTGGTAGTAGAGCACCTTAGGCCAAAGCCTCCTATCAGCAGATCTGAGGTCTTACGTCCTGGGTAAAAAAAAGCAGCAGAGGTGTCAACCAATCACCACCCAAGGGTGACTTGGATCATGTGATAGGGGACGGACCTTTAAACCCAGATGGGTAATGAGGGAGATCTCTGTCCATGAGGCCTTTGACTCCCACCTCTGGCAGACCTGCATTTTCCTGCATTCTGGAGGGGGTTGTAGATATGGAATCTGAGAGAGTCACATTCAATGCCTGCTGTGCTGTAGAGGCAGCTGCTCGGAGCTGGAATCAATACGAGAACCCACTGGGTAACACTAGAGACTAGCCTGTCGGTCATGTTTTTGGTTTGGCTGATTTTAAAACCTGCTTTCATTTTACTCGGGATTATCTGTGTCAAAAACGGTTTGACATTTCTGACGTCAGCAGTCAGACTGGACAAACAGGAATGAGAGCTGACACATGAAAGGTTTAGATCTTGGGTCAGATTCATCACATTGTTTGATCAGACCGTGCATCACAGCTCTACGAAAAGGCATTCACAGAGGAGCTCTTCACGAGTCTTATCTCTCTACTGTAACAGGGCTGCCAACTTTAATGGTTTTAATAACAACCTGCCTCAGAGCTAAAAGGGGAAATATATTTTGTTTAGTTATGGGCCAGGAGGGGACAATGTCCTGTGGTGTAGGGACAAAATAAAAGTTATAGTAGAGTGAAATGTGTTATTATTATCACTTGTTCTTATTCAGTATGTGAATGTGAATGTGTTTCCCTGTGTGCAGAATGACACCTATGTCTGGGCTTTGTCTGGCTTTTTGATTTCATGTTAAGAGCAGATCATACAATAGATGTGACAGTAAAGAACCCAAAATTTATTCATGGTGGCACCAGAGGTGAAAGCTTGAATTCATCCTCTGAGATATTGGACTCTGGGCCAGATCAGGGGTTTCATTAAGTGTGTGTTCTTCCGCTCTCAGGTTGTGATTCGGGGTTCGGACACGCGCTGGCCTTGCGGCTGGGCCAGATGGGAGTGCGGGTGTTTGCTGGCGTGCTGGACGTGAACGGAGAAGGAGCTCGGCGGCTGAGGGAGCGAGGGGGTGAAAACCTGCAGGTTCTGCAGCTGGACGTGACCGACGGCTCCCAGATAGAGAGAGCAAACCTGCACATCCGCAATCAGGTCGGAGACGCAGGTGAGACTCAAATCTGATGAACTATCAACTTATCAGATTTATCATTTAATGCTTGTTTTAGGGAGTTTTTTTATGATGTTAACTAAAGACACCACAGTCTTCAGTTCTCATCATAAGGCCATTTCTGGCCAATAGCATCAATGTGAAGTTTTTATTATTTTCTTAGTTAAATTATTAACTTTGATGAAATAATAGTTGTTTGTTAATGTCTAAGCTCTCATATATAACCTTTACTTATATATAACCCGAATGCTCCTACAACATTTGACACTAATAAAATACACTACAAAACGGAAGTTTCCCTCAAATAAACTTTCTTACCTTTATTCAATTAATCCACATAATCAGTTTGTTTAACAGAGAATCTTAAAGTGTACAAGAAAACAATGAATGATCTCCTTATTGATTGTTATCCTGATAATTACAGCTTTATAACACAATTTTGTTAGTAATGTTTCTATGTTTAAAAAAGCTGACAAGCACACAAATACATCAATACAAATACTCCGTGGAGTTCAGGAACACCACGATAACAAACATGAAGTCTAAATAAACTCCTTTTTATTTGAGTCCACATAACAATAAGAAAGGCCGGCATGGAGAGGCTGGGTGAACGTGGTCTGGACTCTGTGGAGCAGAGTCATCGTCTCTGAGACGCTGTAGAAAGACAGAATTCCTGCTTTGTGGTCTAGGTACACACCTATTTTATGGGACCAAGGACCTGAGACAGAAGTATAGATACCGTTGTACATAAATCCATATTTTTCATTATCACAATACAATGCCCAAGATCGGTCATTAAGTCCAAATCCACCATTTTCTCTGCTGATGTTCTTGTACGCGACCGCCACTTTCCCTTCTCCTCTCCCCCTCTGCACCTCCCAGTAACAACGTCCAGTCAGACTCTCTCGACTCAACACCTGCCTGTCTGAAGTGAATCTGTCTGGGTGAGGGGGATGAGGCTGTGGAGTTGCAGATGTTGCTCTTCTGTTCCCCTCAGACAAGGACACTTTTTCGTGAGCCGTGTTTGGATCCAGAGAGATTTCACAAGAAAATTTTAAGAAGCCAGCCCTGGTCGTGGGCTCCGGCTGTGGCAGTAAAACCTCCACCTCAGCCACCGTCAGCGAGACGTTTGTCCATTTGTCCCTCAGGACGTCCTGGAGCTGATCTCTGAGCTCCGACACAGCTGCTGTCACGTCCTCGAAGTAGCGCAGAGGGCGGACGTTTAGGCCGAGCGTGTCTGTGGACGGGCCGGGCTGTGGCCAGGAGGGGTAGCTGTGCAGAAACTGGTTGTGGTCCTCCGCGTGTGACAGTTGTTCCAGTTCGGCCTCTTTCCTCCTCAGCTCGCCGACCTCCTGCTGCAGCTTCTCCAGAAGTTCTCTGACTCGGCTCACTTCAGTTTCCTGCTTGGTTCGGATCCGCTGCTTTGCATCGGAGCGTCTCCTCTGGATGAGGCCGATCAGCTCGGTGAAGATCTTCTCGCTGTCCTCCACCGCTTCGTCCGCAGAGCGGGCGATGGCCACTGCCTCGTGGTGGAGCAGCTTCACGTCCTTCTCTCTATCCTGGATCCTCTGCCGGATGCTCTGCCGACTCGCCTCCAGCTCTCTCTGCCTCTCGGACCTTTCTGCCGAGGCTGAGACCGTGTCGTGATCTTTGTGTTCCTCCTCAGAGCAGAGAGAACAGATAACTTGCTGATCAGTACGGCAGAAGATCTCCATCACCTCTTCATGACGGGAGCAGATGTTCTCCTGCAGTTTCGTGGAGGGTTCCACCAGCTTGTGCTTCTTTAATGGAGCTGCGTCATAGTGAGGCTGGAGGTGTTTCTCGCAGTAAGAGGCCAGACACACCAGACAGGATTTGAGGGCTTTCAGCCTCCTCCCAGTGCAGAAATCACAGGCCACATCTTCAGGTCCTGAGTAGCAGTGATCAGCAGGAGCCGCTTCGAGTCCGGTCTTCCTCAGCTCCTCCATTAAATCTGCCAGCATGGTGTTCTTCACCAGGACGGGCCTGGGCGTGAAAGCCTGCCTGCACTGAGGGCAGCTGTACATCCTCTCCTCACCCTTTTCATCCCAAAAGGTTTTAATGCAGCTCATGCAGTAGCTGTGTCCACAGGGAATCGCCACCGGGTCCTTCAGTAGATCCAGGCAGATGGAACAGCAGAATTTCGCTCCGTCCAGCTGAGCTCCGTGCTGAGCCATTTTAGCTCTCAGTGGCGATGATTCCCTGAGTTTCACTTCGCTGGAAGTGAAACACGTCTGAGCTCTGGGGGCTGGCCGCCTGCTTTCACAGCATGTTGGTTACACCCATTCACAGGACTGTAGGGAGGGGAAAGTGGAGATGTTGTGTTTGAGAGCAGGAAGAAGGGGGAGAGAGTAATCAAGCTATGACCTATTCCAGGAAGAGGTGAGAGAGATACTAGTAACCCTTTCGTCTTCTTCTTCATTTTTTTGTTTTTTGTTTGAAGCTCTTGTCTTTTTTGAAAATTTTTGTTGCTTGCTTATTGGTGGCAAAGGAATTTTTCTGACTGAAGCAATCTACAGAGATGCTTCTCTCAATTCCTGTAAATCCATTTGTGGCAAACAAATTGTCAATTTCTGAACCTGATAAGTCAGATCTCACTCAACTTTTTACTTTGACATGGATGAATGACACATGATGAATGCTTTGTCATTTTGTGCCTCTGCAGGTCTCTGGGGTTTGGTGAATAACGCAGGAATCCTGCACTGTCTCATGGACGCAGAGCTGCTCCCTGTCACGGTGTACAGCCGCTGCATGGAGGTCAACTTCCTGTCTGCGGTGAAGATGTGTCAGGTGTTCCTGCCGCTGCTGCGCAGGTCCAGAGGACGCATCGTCAACGTGTCCAGCGTGGGAGGTATCTGACCAAAGGCGCACGAGACACATCGTCACCCTCTTAAAATATAAGCCTCGGGCTTTTTTTGATGAAATTAGCTTTTGGCCTGATTCATCTCTTGGTGACACTGCCATGTCTGGTAAAATCACCTGAATCCTGATTTATAAAAGGATGGCCATTTTAGACGATTCTTTGGTGAATAAGAAGTTCTAAACGTGATTCTTTGAAGCATTTTCTACTGGTGAGTGATAAAGGCTACATGTTTTATAGTAATTTTGTCAAAATTTCAAGAGTTATACTTGAATAATAATTTAATATAAAGTGATGTGCATATCAACAAATAAAATACATATGTAGTCAAATATAAATAAAGAAGGAAAGTTCCAGGATGTTGATGCCTATCGAGTGTCATCACTTCATTGAAAATTTGCCACATTTTGGAAACAAAAAGTTTTCAAAAGTAAAAAAAAAAAAAAAACACAGTTCATGCGCAGTTCACAGTCACACTAGAATGTTAAAATGCTAAAATTATTCTTTAAAGTTACATAAATGACACACAATGATCTATGTATGTCCAGTCATCCACTGTGGAGGCCTTTTGGATTGAAACGTTTAATACATATTATATTCTCTGTATTTGTTTTTTTATGGTGTTTTCCCAAAAACCCAAAAGAAAAACTTGGTTAGGCCTTTATTTTAAGTGACGGCTTCTCCTGCAGGTGAGGTGCCATTTCCCATGTTTGCTGCTTATGGAGCATCGAAGGCGGCGCTGAGTATGTTCTCTAAAGTCCTGAGGCTGGAGTTGTCTGTGTGGGGCGTCAGAGTGATGTCAATACAGCCTACAGGCTTCAAAACGAGTAGGTCATTCAGTTCCTACGGGTTTATTATATAATTACTGTATGCTACGGGAAGAGTGACAGGTTTCACCAGTACACATTTTTTTCCCTTCCAGATATTTTTTCGAACAGTGACACCATAGGAAGCTTCCAAGACGAGATCCTCACAGACGTCTCGTCTGACGCCAGAGAGGATTATGGGGAGGCGTACATCTCGTCGCTCTCCGGCAGTTGTCTCAGAGTAGCCCGGCAGTTACCGGAGGACCTGTCTCCTGTGGTGGACAACATGTGTCACGCTCTACTGTCCGTCCGGCCCAGGCCTCTGTACACCCCCGGACAGATGGGATGGCTCCTCCCGTTTCTCCAGCGCCACTTTCCCACCGCGCTGATCGATCGCCTCATGAGCTCCCAGAAACACACGGAACGCCGGCCCGCCAGGCTCCACGTCAACTCAGGGAACTGAAGGGAAAGGATTTGACTCCCATATCCTGTCATCCAGAGAAACTTCCAAAGACTTCAAAATAGACAACCGCTTTTTTACATTAAGGGACGGAGATCAAATGTACGGTGATAGAGGTACAAGAAGTGGAAGAAGCATTCAAATCCTTTACCCAAGTAAAACTATTATGAGCTTGAGTTAAGTATTGCAGTAAAATAGTGGTTTTCATTGACTATTAGGTTATTAATTCTGAAGCACATTACAGGTGTATCTGTTGAAGGGGGATTTAGTTTCAGCTTTTTTATAAACAGTACTACAGATTAGTCCAGTGGTTCCCAAAATGCAGGTCTGGCCCATTCATTAATCACCATGTAAATTTGAGGGGTCACGAGATGATTAATGGGTGAGGGAAGACAAAAAAAAAAAGTTCTAATACACTTCTATTTTTACTTTATGTACTTTTTCTCTAATCTCTTAAGGACCATTTCTGTGAATAAAGCATTGAAAATACCTGGAGATTGATTCTAATTTATTTAGATATTATCTCCATATTCTACTTCTACAGTAAAGTAAGTATCTTTGGACAGTGGACTGATAGTCTGGACAAAACAAAATCATCTTGGGCTTTGGGAAACAGGGATCAACATTTTTTTATACCATTTTCTGGCATTTATTGACCAAACAACTGATCAATTATTCAAGTTCAATAATGAAATATTAGCAATTTCCAGCTCTAAATATTCTTACACTGAACGTGACACTCAGCATCTCAAAGATTTTTTTTTTCAAACTGGATGTATAACATCCACTCAATTTTAAAAAGTCCAAAAAAAAAAAAAAAAAAATCATTCTGCTCATTAAATCACTGACATAATCTCTCTCTAAATATATAAAACACACATTCATGCACACAGCTGTAAAAAAAGGACTTGTCATTCACATTAAAAAAAATACAGTCCATCACATTGTGATCTCAGTCCTGAGGTTTCAGAAAAACTCTCTTTGTGTTTGTTTGTACAACATTGTGGTTCACGTCTTCTTCCATGGCTGCTCGCTCCCGCTTCTTGGCAAACTTTTTCTTCATGCTTCCTACTAAACTCTCGTATCTGAAAATAGATGAAACATGCAGTTAAAAACAGTCGAAAATATAAACTTTCAAACCTTCAAATGAGGATCACCATGCGGCTCGGTTTGTTAGAAGAATATAAACCTTGTCTTCTGTCTTTATTACTTCTACTTGCCATGAATAATCTATATGTAGTAAGTATATATTTGTGTGTTTTGAGCAGGCATCGCAATAGTTAATAGCAGTTAAAACATTTGCAAGTTATAAGCCAGGAATAACCAAAAACTCAGATGTGTGTACCTCAGTGCCATTTCTTCATCTGTGACATCAGTTATCATCCGGCTGACCTCCTCTTCCTCTTGTTTCTCTACTTCCTCCTTCGGATTCATCACAGCCATCAACTTCTGTGGTGGATGGTGAACAATAATGAGGATGTTTAGATATAAGGTCACACGCATATTTTAATTTTTAAGCACTCTTGCACTGGTACTCATCATTTCACAACACATCACACACCCTCACCTCCATCATATAAGACATTACATTTTCTACATTAGGTTTTATATATATATATATATATATATATATATATATATATATATATATATATATATATATATAGTTATTTTTCAAGTAAGTTCCAAGTAGCAGGGAAACTCAGGGAAAAAGAAAAGAAAATTCACAGTTAAATTTTAGATTAAAAAGACATAAGATATTTTTTTGGTTCTTAAACAAGAAAGACAAGATATATAAATAAAAGCGGACAAGAAGAGGAAACAGAGAAATGACAATTAACCAACAAAAACGGACCTCCACTTCTGGATTAAAACCCTTGAATGACATGCGACCATAATACAGCTCTTCACATGGCACGAAACTCTTCTCCTCTATGATGAGGTTCCTAAAAGAAGAACATTGACATCAATGATTGGGAAAATACATGAATTAATTATAATTAATAATTAATACTCTAACACAAAGAACACCCTACAATATGGATGGAACCTGTTGTGGATTTGGCAGTGCACCAAGGATATAAAGTTTTAATAGTTGTGTTAGCTGATTTTTAATTATCAAAATGTGTGTCTGTATATTGAGTTTGGACACCTACTCTTTTGCTTTAAGCTCTGGAAGGTCCAGATACCAGTGTTCATCACTTATGATTCTCTTCTCGTCTTCTTCCAGCTGCTTCTTTGTCTCTGCATCCAGACCTCTCTGCATGAACTGCGAAAACACACAGTACATTCGTTTTATTTGACGTTTCTGTGCAACGCCGGGGGTTTTGGAGCTAATTCTGCTAAGTGACCTAGCCTCATGAGCCGATCCATGCTACGCACTCTGGAGTCTCAAAACTGCAGTCAAAAATAAGACATGAGAGTCGTATTCTCTTTTCATACTTTTCCTGCACGTAACAGTCATAAAGTAGCGCTGCTCATCCTAAAACTACTGGTGTTGTACGTCAATAAGGGGTGTTTGTTTCCTTAAATATTGCTTTTTCAATGTGTATTTTGTTTTTAATCGTTTTCACACACTTTCGGATGCATAATTCCGCCTTTCGCCTGCTCCACGTTTAACCAGAAAGATGGCGCTGTGGAGCAGGTGAAACGCGGAATTCAGCGATCGAAGGAGAATGTTGAGAAGCACGCGAGATAAAATACCCCTTGTATTTAAGAATGTATAATACTAGTGAGGAAGCCAGACATACTGTGTGGCTTTAAGGTACACCTGCCTTTTTATTATAGGAAGAAGCAGAGGTGAAATGTACGGAGCCCGGACCTCATTCTGACTCCAGAGTGCGGAGCCTGGACGCGCTCGTGCAGCCGCTAGCTTGACTGTTACTCGTTTGTAACGTTACGTAAAAAAAGACAGATTCACTTACCTTCATGCGTAGGAGATTTTTAGAGAGTTTCACAGAGTCGGCCATCATGGACAACCAGTTTACAGATAGTTAAGTCACAGCGACACCTTCTCCTACAGTTCGTTGGAGCAGTAACGTGATGTGGGGGGGAAAAAACACGAGCTACAGCGGCTGGTAAAACTCAGACCGAAGCAGCCGATTGTCGATCAGCTATGAGCATTTAAGCAGTCCGGCTAATCTATCTACGATATCATCGTTGTTCAGCAGCCAAGAGCATTAAACGACGATTGTACAATCACTATTTGTCACTATCAACAATATGTTTTTCTGTGAGTAGTCTTTGAGGGAAATTTTAGGTTACAAACAATAAAATAAACTTTTTGGCTAAGTAAACATTTGATAAACCAAGCTTTTTAAAGTGTTATTTTTTTATTAAATGAATGTGTGGACATACAGTACATTTTCCTTATCACCTACATTTAAAGAGTACTTGAAGAGGATTTTTAGTGAGTATGAACAGGAGGAAAGACAATAACTTAATAAAAAATATTCTGATGTTCAGTAATGACATTTTTAGAGGCCTTCAACAAAGTTCCCGTAAGCCGTTCATGGGCACATCACACAGAGAGACGACAAATGTTGGTATTTACAAGGAAGTTGCATACTTGTTTTTTGTCGATGAACAAATCCGTGTCGAAAACATTGCAACACACAAGTTCCTCTGTAGAGACACCAGCGCAGATTCGCTTGAATTACTGTGCACAGAACAGCTCTCATTAACATGGACGGGATAATTTGAAGAATACAGTGATATCTGAAAATAACAAATTACCAGGTCAAACACAAATAGGACGTGCCTGTTGGTTCATTTTAAGTTACAAACAATAAAATAAACCTTTGGGCTAAGTAAACATTTGATAAACCAAGCTTTTTTAAAGTGAAGGAGCGCTTTCGCAGATCATTCATCCCGACAGCAATAAGACTTTATAACAACACATACAAATAACCCTCACTGTAGTCACTCTGTCACTTTTTCACTGGTCACTTTTTTTTCTCTTCACACACACCCTGCACCTTAAGTGTGCATTGGCTATGTATGTGTACATGTGGGTATGTGCGTGGATATGTATGTCCATATATATATATATGCAAATATGTGTGTATGTGTATGTATGTAGGTATGTACGTGCATGTATGTATGTATATATGCCTTGCTTATGCATACTTTTTTTCTTACTATTTATTAGTATTTTCTCTCCATTCTATGTCGATATTGCATACTGTGTATGTGGATCATCAACAAATTCTGCGAATTTGTACATTGTGTTGTGTGTTTTTTTTATCTTCAGCTTTATTTTCTTCTCTTAATCTGTAACGCTGCAGTAACACACAAATTTCCCCGTTGTGGGATCAATAAAGTTTTATCTTATCTTATCTTATTTCGCTACACCACAGCCTAGTTCACATGAATACGGGTATTTTTGAAATGGAACTTTTTTGCTGTTAAAAAATGTCCTGCACATGGCAAAGCAGAAGGTAGCAGTAGCACTCCTAACAGGAAGGCCATTCTAGCCAATCACAAGGTTGAAGCACGCCATGAGTCTCCATGGACACAACTTCCGGTTCACCGTTGCACAGTGTGACGTCAAAACAAGAAACATGCACCTGTCCCATTCACAAATGACTGATGAAAAAAACTAACACCAAAAACTTCTGATTTCAGGAACACCCGTGTTGGCGTGGACGCCCCCCTAAGTGAAACCATAATTAGTGTCATTGGTAACACCTGTGTTTACCTATTAATTAATGACAACATGGCTGCCGTGAACAAGCTCTGCTGCTTGGATCTTAGTCCTCAGGTGAACTCCAGCACCACCAGCTCCTTCAGGGATCGGGCGGACACCTTCCCCCTCTCTGCGTCCCTCAGCTCGTTCAACTCCTCCTGGAACTGAGCCACCGGCCGGCCCAGCTGGTAGCCCAGGTCCACCAGCAGCTCCAGCAGCGAGTCGTTGTATTTCTTCAGCCCGTATCGCCTCACGGGAGGCAGAGCCTTCTGGGCGGCAGCGAACGCCTGTTCGGGCTCGTCCATGTCCCGGTGACAGACGGCGATGGCGGAGAGCGTGGGCACGGGCAGCGTGGCCCTCTGCCACGGCAGCAGCTTCTCCTGGATCTCCAGGACCCTCCGCAGCTGCTCCACGGCCAGCCGGAACTGCCCCGCGCGCAGCAGGCCGTGCGCGCGCCTCTGCTCCTGCTCGGTGAAGAACTCGGCGAAGCGGGGCGAGTAACGGACGCAGCGCGTGGCGTGCAGCTTGGCCAGGTAGTCCTGGAGGGCCAGCCGCCGCTCCGAGATGAGCTCCGGGGAGAAGTTCCTGGTCATGTGTTTGCGGGGCAGCGCCACCTCCTCCAGCTCCTCGCTGAAGTCCCGCAGCAGCGCGTCGTGGAGGCGGGAAAAGTCGCTGTAGCGGCGCTCCACGGACACGCGGTGCGAGTCGAAGCTGCCGGAGCGCATCACCACCACCTCGTACACCTGCAAACACACGGCAGACATGTTTTAAATCCACGGCGGCTTTAAAGGACGCATTTGGACGACTGTGAGTGGAGCGTGGAACGCCGCACCTCGCACTTTTCCGTCTTTAAACAACAACCTCACCACGTATTTGGACAGAGCCTGTTCGACGATACGAGTGGACGTGATTTCAAAGAGCAGCTTGACGGGTCGGTCCCCCATCTTCACCTCCCTGAGGTTCTGCTGCAGCTCCTTAGTGGTCCAACTGGAAGAGGCGGGAAACTCATCTACACACACACACACACACACACACACACACACACACACACACACACAGTGTGTAGATTCAAAAAATTCTATTATAAAAAATTCACTTCTAAAATGTACATTATTATCAATAAACTTATCAAAGGTTTGCAGGAATTTAATACAGTTAAAGGAACTATTTCTCTGTTCTCTTTCCTGCAGAGGCAGATACTCTCATTGTTAATAAAGGAGCTGTGTTTTGGAGTTTTCCCAGTTCACTATTTGGATAGCATAGTCTGTTTATTTATATATATATTTAATGGAATAGCATGTTTTTGAGCACCTATTAAACCCATAGTAGCAATGCAGTTCCTTCTCACACACTCACTCTAAAAGTCCCTGTGTCAAACCACGTTGCTTCTTGTTGAGGTCAACTGTGTAGTTGACACAAACTGGGTACAAAACATAACCCAGGAAATTTTTTTTAGTGTGAACATGGAGTTCAATAAAAAAAAGTTTACTACTTCCCTCTGAAATGCAGTCAAGTAGAAGTAAAATGGGACAAAAAAGTAAAATCAATAAATTCCAAGTATATTGGACCTGTATTTCTTAAATGAATGTAACTTTCCATATCAGACTGTATAGATAGGAAAGGGAATTGAACAGTAAGAGGGAAAATTTATCTTTCTGTTCCTTCACAATCGTCCTTAGAGGACTCAGCAGGTTGAGGGACATGATCAAACAAAACGGACTGAACTACCTGGAGACAAAGTCCACATGTTGGTCTCAGTCGGGTCTTTGGTGTTTCTCTCTGGTTCTGCCATCACACCCACGTGGCTTCTTAACATGGAAAAGTTCAACAGAAAATATGATAAATTAATCTTCCTATAACCACATGTTGCTACTCGCTGATTTCCATAGTTATTTGTAAGCTTTGCCCTTCTCTGACTCTGTTTTTCTTACCTCTCTGGACGTGTTTAACGGAGGTCGTCACTCCGGAAAAGTAGAAAAAGCCTCCCTCTGTCCTTTAACACCCATATAAACATGCAACATGTATGTGTTGTTTGCGTGAACGGACAGGCACACGGAGAGGAAGTTCCTCAGAGATAAAGTCATAGCCTACCAGCATGCAAGAGTGAAAGCAAGAGGAAGAAAAAAAGGGTGCAGAGGGAAGTGAAATTAATCCACAGCCAAGCCTTGACAGAGTGTTTACGTGCCTGTAGAGTTGAATTCAGCATATCAGCATATACAACATATCCGCATAAATGGCTTAATGACACCTGGGTGGTGTTTGTCTTTAACCACAATACTTCTGAAAGTGCATATGCAGTGCATTCAGAAAGCACCATCTGTTTTCTCCAGACGTGTTACTTCGAATTTATCAATCTTGATTTCAACAGATCAACGATTCTTGTTTCTCAAGACCTGAGAGTCCCTTGGGTGCCGTTTTGCAAACTTCCACTTTCTTTCACCGATGACATTCTCTCATAAAGCCCAGACCAGTGTGCAAACACTGGGTTCTTGGTCACCTCTCCCACCAATGTTACCATCCCAAAGATTATCAAGACGATAATCAAGAGGAAATATATATATACATATATTTTAGACATTGAAAACACACTGTGAGTACATTGAATGATTAGCGCATGAAATTTGTTAAAAAACAGAAAAATCCCCAGCCCTTTAAATATCTTATTGTCAGGCGTAGCTCAGCTCTGCTCCTCTAGATGGAGACAGACTCAAAGGTTTTTTTTTGCTCTCAGAACTGCCGGAAACTTTATTCTTTTACCTGTGGAAATGTTTAAAACCTTTTCATGGCTCAGGATTATTCAGGTCAATATTTTGGCCTCAAAATGTGCTGAGATGGAATTTACTGAGCATGTAGCTCTACGTGTTGGCGTGTTTCATTTAATGTATTTGGTGAAATGCTGTGTTTTGCACCTCAGGGCCAATGTATCAAAAGGAAATACCATACATCTCTTAAAGTAGGGATATACCAGCCTTGTTGACTGTTACCTGTCTATCAGTAAATAACTTGACAGTCCCCAGTTTGTATAATTGAATTTGGCTCAATCAAACTGAAAGACATGTATTTTGTATTTGTGGTTTCTTATAACGAAAAACAAAAAGTGAATAAATAAAAAAAAAACACAAAAAATATCCGTATTGGTAAAATTGTTATTTTTATTTGTATCATCTAATAATTTCTCCACCAGTGCATGCCTATCTTTAAATCTTTGTAATTCAGAATTTTGCATTGTTTTAGAAAGTACATAGTATTCAATACACTTTATTTAATAGAAAATTGTATCACTAATAACACTGTGTATAAATGTATTGATTTGACTTTGGAAAAATAAAAAAAAACACAGGTAAATAAAAGGTTTTCATCAATATGTTCACTAATATTATAAATGTTTTCTATATTTTAATCCCTACTGGGTCATGAGACAGTAGCAGCACCCTGGTACGTCTCTCTTCACACCAGCGTTCACTCACGGAACAATCGTCCATCTGTGTGTGGCGTCTCTTTCATACAGAAAATAAGCAGATAAACGAGTGTTTGTGATGGAAACAAAGGCATGTCTCTGAGGCCGTGTTGTTTTAACAGCTGCTGCTCGATGCATTTATTTATCAGTTTTTAATACATTTCTGTCCCTCTGTACCAACTGAACACGTCTCTGTTTGTTCTTACAGTGAGAGCAAATCAGCTGACAGACCGGACTTGACCTCTTAGCTGATAGAAAAAACTCACTTCTGTTCTTTGTAACACTGATTATTTGATTCTTTAATGCAGATGTTCTCCACTTTTTGGGCTTGTGATCCTTAACAACAAAGCTTATTTTATGTCTAAGAGTGGAAGTTCAACCAAGCATTGATGTCTCCCCCCTCAGACTTTTTATTAAAGCCTGATAAATCAAAAATGCAAAGTAAAAAACATACCCAATAGGCCTATTACATGATAATAAAAATAATAAGAATAATAAAGATATGACAAAAGCCAAACCTAGTGGCCCCCACCAAAGTTTGAGGCAGAAACCAATCTGAAATACCTTAAAGCACAAGGCCACTGACCAATTTGTCAAAGTCATTATGTACTGATTCTCTAAATTCAGTCATACGGATGCATCACAGGACTTTGGCTGAATCTGACAGACGAGGTTATTATCCTGTAAAAAAGGTCAAATTAAATGTCAGAACGTTCACAGATTGATTGATGAACAGATGAAGCATCTCCACTTATTGAGACACTATCACTAATGGATACAGCAGCCACCTCATGTCCTCTGATCAATAATCAATCAACAGTATAGTTGTGTAAATGAAGGTCGCTTTCAGCAGGGAAATGATTCCTCAGAGGACAGCGTGTAGCTTCTACCCCTACACCACCAGAGATAGGCAGAGAGAGCACAACTTTAAATGAAACCCAGGAAAAGTGAACAATATGGGACCTTTAAATAGAAGATAGTAGTTAAAGCAAATATAGTGTAGCTTAATAATACCTCAGCGCTTCCTCTCAGACAAAAACATCAGCGGGTTGTGATCTTTTGTTTGACAAATATAACAGAAGAAGAAATGAACAGTATCCACAATGTTGGAAAATTAATTCAGAGGAGAATAAGAAACTTCACAAGCCATTCTTCTTCTTCTCTGTCTCATTACTTGTATATGTTCCTGTATAATTTTTGGTGTTGCATTCAGGGACACTGTGGCCGGTCAAGGGCAAACAGCCTGTAGGTGATGAGCGGAGCAGATACGCTCTCAGACTGACTGTGACCTGCAGATAAGGACAGGAAATATGAACCTTTAATGAATTTTGATGGCAGGTTTGAATTCAAATGTGAATATTTTAGAGCGGATGTTGCTGCGCAGCTGTTCTAGGTGTTAGTGCGCTGTACGTTGGGTCATATCCAAACACTGATTGATATTTATTTTCAAAATGACAACATGATACATGAATCCTCTCCACATATTCAAATAAATCTCTAAGGAGATTAATCATTTCAAGTGACTTTTTTCAGGTTTATATGCTGAAAGTCTTTGTTTGTCATTGCACCTCTCACATGGAGGAACAACTTTACTGATTCCTATTTATCACACAGATCTGTCACCATTTTCATCCGTTTTGGCTTCTAAGGGCTCCAGTTAAAAGTTAAATTTAGCTGTCAGTAACAGTTCATTCATCAATCAAAGTCCAAAACTGTTTGCTGATATATTTCAGTCATTCCTACAAAAATGTTCTTTGACTCAATCAAATATGCTACTGTGAATTTCATTTTTAAAAAAAGATTAAAGAGTTAAACAAAGAATGGATATTATCAATGATTATCTGCAGCCCTGCTGTAAACACAAACTCAGGTTTTAAATCATTCCATGAAATCTAGAAGAGATTCCCAGATGAATGAAGCATCCTGACAAACACAAGCGCTGCAGGACAGAGGTGAAAACCGACAAGTCGATTTACTCAAGTACTGTTGCCCACTGAAAACTGGCACAGTCTGCAGTAAAGTACCAACTAAAGCACCGGGGCTCATTTTTTCTGCTCATTTACTGTCGTGGTTCACTCACAGTGCTCTCATAACGTCAGTTTTCAGAGCCCCCTCATTCAGGGATTTGTGAGTTTATGCACATTTATGCATCCAGTTTACATTTATCACAGGTGATGATGAGTCCTGATACTGTGACGATGAGCTGCTGACTGATGCTCAATAGTCTGACATCGTAACAGAGATAAAGTCAGAATACAGCACAGCCCCTCACATGATGGAGCTCATGTACAGAGCTGTTACTGCTCTTTATGATCTAGCTGAATGAATTTGTAGCTACATCATTTGTCTGTGCTATTCAAAACCTTTGAACGACATGTATGCTAAAAACAATGATAACTTACCATGACCATGTAAAATCATAATACTATTACTATTACTTACATGTGTTGTGGGTTTAGGTTAATGTGGCCTTAATGTGAGGCAGTGTTCATCAGGGGTTGAACTTTTCTATGTTTTTAAAATCTCGACTCAATGACAAATGAAGCGTGGGCTCCTGGGTTATACCGTCCATCCTCCCCTCATAAATTTACAATTGACTCTACAGCCTATTGGGAGGACTTGTTAAAACCATCAGGGGGCTCACTGAGGCCGCCGCTAATACGTCAGACGTGACAACAGACGTGAAGTCATCTGACTCGTTCCCGTCTCCCATAACTAACCCTGCTTCATGATCAGAGATGATGTGTGCGGCTGACTCGCCGCAGTGTTATTACCAGAGAGCGGGGCTCGGCGGGGGAGGGACATGCAGGCAGATTTGGGCCTCGTCGCAGATTTGGCAGGTCTTCTTGTTATTGAATATTTCCATTGTCAGAGTAACAAAGGTGCCGTGATCACTGCTGAAATGCTTACAAAGGAAATGCCATCTTGCAAACACCATGCTGACTGTGGCAGTTTTGATGTAAAATATGCAATGATCAGAAAAGCAGCTTTTGTTAGCCAGCGATGAGTTTTTTCTTTTTGTTTTGTTTTTTTTAAGTAAGCTGCTGGGAGCTTTGTGCTGTTTCTGTCATGGGCCATAAACACACACACACACACGGGCGAGTCAACACCACACGTGTGTAAATATCACAGAGAGCAGAGGGACTCTGTGGAAATCCAGGATTTTCTCTTCACCAACTGTGAAGATTCAGGGCCTGAAAATGTTGCAGACAAAAATCTGGTTTAACACAGTTTAAAGCCTGTTTTTGTAGGTAAAAAAAATGGAGAATAAAACTAGAAGATAAATGTAACAGATGTGATTTTTTTGGCACAGTGGCTTTATAAAAGAGTTTTTTACAGACTATGATTAGTAATCTGACTTAAAGAATTTTAAACTTTAGACTTTGATGTTTAAAATTCAGTAACAGAAATAATGTTTAATTTAACACAACAGATAATACTACAAACTAATGGTTTCCAACTTTTTAAATTTTTTTATCTTTTGACATCTTGTCAATGATCAGTTCTTTTTAAATTTTTTTTAATTGTTTCAAACAGGAAAATCAATGAAAGCTCATCCTACAATTTCCATCATTAAATAAGTAATTTTCCCATTTTAGAGTTACTGCTTCTCTTTTAGTAACAACTATGTAGCTCATCTCAGTTCAGTTCAGTACAATGTCAGTCATCAATTGTTTATATTTTATGGGTCTATGGCACATGATCACTATCCTTTTAAAAGTAAAACAATGTGTGATGTGCTCAAATGCATTCCTGTGTGTGTGCGAGTGTGTGAGTGTGTGTGTGTGTGTGAGTGTAGTGATTCATGTCTGTCTGTTACAGATATCTATCTTTGAGAGGCTTTGTGTAGGTTTTGTTTCAGGCTTTAGTTCTCTGTGTGGAAGCTGAACACTCATCAGTCTGCTGTGATGGAAGAGAGGAGCTTTCAGAGGTCAGATATGAACACAACAACAGAGCCCTGCGACATCGCGGGGGAAACACCACTGGACATATTCAGTTCGCTGCATAGCCCACAACTAAAATCCAGGAGCGAGAAACAATTTTGTAGATCAGATCAGATTCCAACCAAAAGTATTTTTTGTCTCTCCCTTTGGACACCATAAACAGACTTTATACTACTTTTTTACACATGGGATACCTATATTGCAGTAAAATATGACACAACAAATATATTGTAAATCCAAATGTAAAAAAAATGAAACGTGATGATGAGTTGAAGTGATGACAAATAAACTTTGATAATTGAACAATTGTTTGGAAAGAGGTGTCCTTGAATAGTTTTTGCATGTTCCAGTGAGATGTTGTAGTTCTATATAAGTTTAAATATTGGGTAAACCAAGCTATGCAGCAGTCTATGACGGACGTGCGTGTTGACAGTGTTTTTGTAAATGATCCCACTGCCAGAAGGGGAAGACAGAAATTTTGCACTTAAGCTTTCAATTTGAAAAAATGACAATCACCATATTGTAAAATTTGTTGCACATGATATTATCATATTTTTTATTTGGATGTTACAGGCCCTGCATTTCAGCTGTAAGTTCACACAGCAAAGCTGTATAAAACTGGTAAGTTACAAACAAAATGCTCACTTTGCATTGAATATATTAACATTTAACTACATCTTAACACCAGAGCCGCACACTGTGTGTGTCCCTCAATAAGGTGGCCACAATGTTGTTCACATCTTGCCTCAAATCGGTGAATCAGCAGTCACAATTTCTTTTTAATTATTATCATTCACCACATTAACAGCAGGAGAATGCCTCTGGTCTGCATGGTGACAAACGCCTGAGCTTTCTACAGGCGTCTTTTCCTTCAGTCCTTTTTGTCCTGAGAGGAACGAGCCTCCACTCTGAATCACGCCGACATCACTTGTCTTCAAATGTCTTGTGGAGAAAAGCTGTGGACTTTGGTTCCAGTGGTAAACACTCTCTGAAGCCTTCTGTGGCGGCTCTGGAAGTTTAACAGGACGAATTCCGAATCCCACCGATGACCTGTCTACAGACAGTCTGCGGCCTCTCCTGCTTGGTGTGCTGTTCCACATGTGAGTTCCCATGTGGACCTGTACAAAGGGCAATCACTTGTTAATAGTTTGTACACACTGATATCTCTAAATGGTTCAGCTGCACCTGCCTGCAAAGCAGATGATAGTCCTTTAGAAACCAATAAATTTCAATTACAATTATTGTGATTGTTTGATTGTGTTTGCAGCTCCCATACAAGACCAGACTGGCTCTAAATGTGATTCTGTGACTGTGAATGTAAGCTGCCTCCCTTCTACTCATTCTCTGCATGTTCGAAGTCCTCTTTGCTATGTGAACATTAACAACAACCTCTGAGCTAGCATTTAACACTCTGTTCAGTGTTTTCTTTTGCTTAGATTTAGCTATTTTAATGCCAGAGGTCAAACAAGGTGCCAATGATATTATTTTGAAAGGTGCTGCTTCCTGTGCTTAGTACGGCCTATGATGATTGCGATTGCTTTAAAGAGAATTTTCTGTTCTATAGGAGAAATGATGATGGGTGCATCATTGATTACCTTTGTATGAGTCTATACGTTTTTTGTTCCTAATGCTAACAGCCAGACAAAACGTGACCTACCAGAGCTGCACTCTACATGTCCTCATTTTGAAGCATACCGTAGCTGTGTCTTAATTCAGGGGTTCCAGCCTTTAAAGGTCACACCTACAGAGGCATAGTTACTTCCCTTCAAAGTTTACCCTAACCCTCGCAGTCACATGGCCCCAAGACAAGAAACACCATGTTTCCTCTAAAGGTGTAGAGGAATAAAATGAGGAATTTAATGTAAATGTACACAATGTAATGGTATGTGACATCTGGAGTTTCTCAACTACTGAGTAAGCTTCAAAGATGTAAATGTAAATGTCCAAAAAAGCTAAAAGGACCAAGTGCTGATCCCTACCTATTCTAATTGTTTATTCCCATACCAGGATTTAAACCTTGGCCTCCTTACAACAACACAGAATCCTAATCCCTAGACCATATGTAAGTTACATATTACAGTGATTCACATCCTTCTGTGACAGGTAGCCAGAAACGTCCTAGCACAAAACAATTTAGTCAAACACAACGGTAATTATAATGGTAAAAAAATGACCTAAATAGGTTTCCCTAGTAGTATTAAAGCTAACATATCCAAAGTAAAACTTGAAAAATAAACTAACTTGGGGAATATTTGTTGCAGATGTTACTGAAGAGTCATATATAACACATAATAAGACTGATGCACAAAATGCTTTGTGGTGTTATTGAAAACCAAACTGTATAAGGGGCGACAGACCTTTAGGTTTCCTTTGGTAGTAAAAGCTCGTCCACAGACGCTGCAGGCGAACGGCCTCTCCCCGGTGTGAGTCCTCTCATGGATCTGCAGGGCGCTGGAGGATGAGAAGCTCTTCCCACAAGTGTTGCAGTGGTGCTGTTTGGATGGCCGCCGAGGAGTTGTAACACCACATACCCCACTTTGACAATCCCTGCCATTAAAGTCAGGGGGACTCAGGAACACTGTCACCTCTGTCTTTACAGCTGGTGTGCCAGTGGATGAAATGGAGCCATTATGGTTTGGTGTTTGGTTGGGATTGGAGGGTTCAAAGAGAAGTGGTGGGAAATTCCTCATTTGATGTGTCAGCATGTGTTGCTTGAGGTTCCCCTTTGTGGAAAAGCCCCTGTTGCATGTTGTGCAGATAAAAGGTCTCTCTTTGGTATGGCTCCTGTAGTGGATATCCAAGGCACTTTGACAGGCAAAGTTCTTCCCACATATATCACAGTAGGTGTGCCTAAAAATCCCCTTCTCACGCAGGTTGTGAATGAAGCTTGGAGAATCTGCATGGTTAAATAATTTTAGGGCAGTGGGCACTGTGGCAGAAGCACAGAGCTTTACAGTGGTCGAGTTGGGCCAAGTCTGGAAAGGTTTGTCAGGTTTAAAATACATTGAAGCTTGGCTGTTAGGGGACAGAGACTGAGTGGAAGCAGAACTGTCAGACATCGGAAATGCGCCATTGCACTGACCAATTTCTGCAGCCTCTGGATTGTTTGTTTCACAGCCTTGGTCTGGTTTCTCTGTCTTGATCTGTTGGAGCTGGTAGCTCATCTTCTTGTGAGCATCAAATGGGCTTTTATTAAACGATGACGGGACCAAATGGATAGACAAAGATTTTAGGCTAGACAATCTGTTGTCGCAAAACCCCTCATTACAATCGTTTGTGTGATTCTGTTTTGTTCTGTCCCTGAATTCTTCAGTACAATCCGCTGTGTTCTTCTGATCTGTAATCTCTGCACTGGGTGTGTGACCTTGTATATGCATGTGTAGATGTTGCTGTAGGACCACAGCATTGGTGAACTTCCTATGGCAGATGGGGCACGAGTGCTGGACCCTCAATGGGATTGTTGCACGGTGAACAGCTTGGTGTGTTTTCAGGTTTCCTTTGGTGGTGAAGGCTCGACAACAAAGTTGACACCGATACGGACGCTCCCCAGTATGCGTACGATAATGCATCCTCAGGGCACTCTGACAGCTGAGGATACGGTGGCAGATGATACACTCATTTGGGTCTGACACACGCTTGTTTGAGTTCTTTGAGAGCAGCTGGGGTTCTGTGTTCTCAGAGCATTTGAACAAATGAAATCCTGAAAATGAGGTAGAATCTGGGTTGGTGAATAGTTTGGGTAGGACATCAACTGAGTCCTCTGACTTTTTGGTCATCATTTTGGAGATAAAATTAAGAGGTGGGTTTACATCTTTACTTTTTAGATTTATTGTTCTTTGTTGGCTGCTCTCAATTGAGTCAGAGGTCTTTGTAGGGTTTACCATTGACTTGGAGTCAATGTGTTCTGTTGATTTTAGGTAAAGCTCACCTTGAGCATGGGGTATTGGTACTGAGAAAGGCTGCTCTTCTTGTTTAAGAGCCTTGAGAGA